>JAUPMG010185674.1:0-10299 GCA_031762675.1 Pachysandra terminalis
CTATTTTTTAAATATAACTTATCCAAACAAAGGACTTATTTAGAAATAGCATATATATAAATAATCGGTTTGGGTTTTGGGTTGAGTCAAATTACCCAAAGCCCTAACCCAAAACCAAACAAAATTAATTCGAGTTGGCTTTTTTTCAACCCAAAATCAATCCGAAGTGGTATAAAACCCAAAGTTGGGTTGGGTTCAGATTAACCCAACCCAAGTTGCATCCCTAGTGTAGATCTTGGTTTGGCCGAATATATTAAAAATAGAAGTTGAGGGTATAATCAGTTTACCAAATTTGGGTCCTCCTATACAAAAGCAAGTGATAAAAAAGTAGACAACTAAGGGTATAATCGGTATAATAAATTTGGATAGAAAAGTAAAGATAGAAGTTGGGGGTATGATTGGTATAAAGCAATCAACGTAGATAGACAGAAGGTTAAAATCGTCAGACACAAAAGTTATTAAAAAATAGAAGGGTACATTGGGAATGAGTAACTCAGTAGTTAGAAGTTGGGGGTATAATCGGTATACTGAATTTGGGTCGTATACAAAAGGAATTGGTAGAAAAGTAGACAACTAAGGGTATAATCGGTATAACAAATTTGGATAGAAATGTAAAGATTGAAGTTGGGGGTATAATCGGTATAAAGCAATCAATGTAGCTGGACAAAAAGTTTAAATCATCAGACAGAGAATTTCTTAAGAAATAGAAGGGTATATTGGGCATGAGTAAGTAGAAAAGCAGCTCATACCATTTCCTTTCATATATGTATAGATAAGGAAAAAACTACGTCTAGATAAAGTTTAAATTATGTTACTCTATTTTCTCTTTTACAAAAAAGAAAAAAAATTTATAAAAAAAAAATTATGTACGCAAATATTTTTAAAAGTAGTATTTGTTTTTAATGGTAGTATAGATTTGTTTTCACTTAATTTCTCATTTAATTGTTTGAAACCCATTTAATTAATTTATTAATTATAAATTATCAAAATTACCCTTCTTATCATCAATTTCAGAATTTAACCAAATTACAGTCATCTTGAACAATTCTACATAAAAAGATTAAATCTGAAGTCGAAATATTTTTCTGATGTCCAGAAGTCATGAATGTATCCTAAAATGGTATTGGGGGGTTGTAAATGCCATAGGATTTCTCCTAGACATTCTCCGAGTTTGTCAATGTTGTGACATAGTCCTTGAGTGTCTGTAACTGAGTATATTGAAGATCAAGAGTGGCGGATTCAAGAAAGACCAAGCTACAACGAAACACCTATCGAAATTGGTCCCATATCCAAAGGTATATACACGCATGCATTAGATATCTAGAAACACATTATTCATTGCATATTGACGTGTTTCAAGGGAGCTTCGAGTACCCTTACCAGTTAAGGGGCACTTCTCGATCTTTGGTCATCTGGATGCGAGTCTGGACATCCAAAGATTGCCCACAGATGATCGATACCATTCGTGGCTGGACCTCAGGAAGATGGCCGCAGAAAGAATGACATTAGGCTTTCCCAGGGGCTCCGATTAACTGACTTAGTTATTTGGTTGAACGAGCAGGGCTACCGGTTGGTCTCCGACTGATCGGTCCCTAGTGCCAGTCGCATCGCAGTTCATTAGTAGTCTGTGCAATCTGCACATGCCAGGTTCACCGACCAAGTGGTCTGGTCGACCGGCAAGAGCTTTCGGTCGAATCCCGATCGATCGGTCAAGCTCACCGGTCGCTCAAAACCTAGATGCGGGTTTGAAAGACCTGAGCGCTACCGGGAAACCGACAGAAATGTCCAGTGGACCGGCGGCTTGAAGGGTTAATCTGTAGGTCTTTCCATCCGATTAGTTAATTTGAATTCTTTTGAATTTTTAAGTCAGTGGAGCCCACCAGTCGACCGGTGCATCGTACCGATCGATCGGCGAACACGTAAATTCCCAACTCTATAAATAGCGTTGGGGGTTATTCTGTGCAAGGACTCGCATGAGGGTTCTCTCTTGACCCTAGGTTAGATCTGAGATCTTTTTGCTCTTCTTTAGGCTAGAGAATTCCTCTCCTTCCATCTTCTTCCCATTCATATGGATTTGGCATTCTATGCCAACTAATTTGAACAAGAAGGATTGAGATCTAAGCCCTTACCCTTTGGTGTGATACAAAGATTAGATCATCACACACACACATTTAGGGTTGTAAGGTCCTCGTCTCCGTCAAGCGTCAACGAAGACATCCAAGGCAGAAAGGAGTGAAGATCGTGAACGAGAAATGGAGATTCAAGCTGACAACACCGGATGGACTTTGATTTGGTAAAATCATAAGAAGTAGTACTTTCATTGTTTTTAATTTAGGTTAGCAACTGTAACAGCTTGAGGTTGCTATGAAAACCTTGTAGTGATTAGAGGTTAGCCGTGAAACCTCGTAGTGGTTAGAGTTTAGCCGTGATACCTCGTGGTGATTGGAGATTAGCCGGGAAACCTCGTAGTGGTTTTGGGGTGAGCCATTGAAACCCCTTGTAGGCTTGGAGAATGCCAGTAAATTCTTCGATATGGTTTGGAGGTTAGCCGTAGTAACGAAAACCTACCATAGTGAAATCCTTGAGACCCGCGGGTGGTATCTCAAGAGCGTGGATGTAGGGCGGGGTGCCGAACCACGATAAATAACATGTGTTGATTGGTTTGCTTTTGTGTTGATTTACATATCTCTATATGCATTGCAATTTTATGTGCGGGCTATTGTTTTCAATTTTCCTATAATTGTTAAAACACATAGCATAATCTATTAGGTATAAATTGGGCCCAAAAATTTTGCATATCGGCTTAAAACCTATTCACCCCCTCTAGGTAATTACTACGTGCACTTTCAATTGGCATCATAACTTTGTTCTCAGATATATGGTTTAACACCCTCGAGTTGATTCGTAGTAATATCCAAATTTGAGGGATAATCCGTCACTCGACCGCCGTTCTTCGATGGGTCAAATTACGCCCATTGGAAAGCAAAAATGAAGATATTTTTGCGGTCTATTGACTACATAGTTCTACTTGCGATAAGTAGACCGTGGTCTCTTCCCACCAAAGAGGTTGAGTTGAATGGGATATAGAGACAGGTTGATCTTTACTATGATAAATGGTCCAATGCTGATAAAAGAATGAGCTCAGCTGATGCTAAAGCTTTCAATGCGATCACATGTGCAATCTCTTCCAATGAGTATCGAAGAATTTGCATGTGCTTCAATGCTAAGCATGCATGGGACATCCTTGAGATGGCCCATAAGGGGACCACCATAGTCAAAAGTTCTAAACTCCAACTTCTCACCACCTGATTTGAAAATATAAAAATGGATGATGGTAAAAAGTTCATGGACTTCTATGCCTAGCTTATTGACATAGTTACATCCATGTGGGGGGTTAGGTGAACCCGTTCTGGATTCTAAGATTTGTATAAAAATCCTTAGATCCCTTCTAGAAAGGTTTATGGTGAAGCTTACCTCTATTGAGGAGTGTAGGAATATCGACCTCCTAAAAGTTGAAGAACTTGTAGGATCCCTTCAAATCTTCGAGTTGCACTTTGAGACCTCTTCAAAAGGGAATTCGATTGCCTTAGCTTCTTTAAGCTCACAAGAAAAAAGAAAAGAAAAGTATTGAACACGTGAGTTTTGAAGAAGAGGACCTAGACTTGTTGGCTAAAAGGTTCCTAAGCCACATCTCTAAAAGAAGAGAGGGTGCAACCAAAAAGAATATTTTAACAAGCCCTACCCTAAATCTTACTCCAGGAAAGTATCAAAAGAAACCCAGTGCTATACCTGTAAAGGGTATGGGCACATAGTTACCAATTGCCCATCTAAAAGTAAATCTAATAGTAGGGCAATGGCTGCTAATACTTGGGAGGAATAATCCGAATCCGGGTCGAAAATGGCTAACTCGGATAACGATGATGACTTAGCCATTTTGATGGCCAAGACTCCCAGGTCTGCTCTAGAGGATTCTATCCCTATCATAAGATCTATTCAAGAGAACTCTTATGAGGACATCACAAATGAGTTTTCTGACATTGTTCAACAAGGCGACTTAGAGTTAGAAAATTCCACATCTGAAAGCTCTAAGTTGATAGCTGATTTTAGACAACTCTACATGTCCTTGGATGAGATGGGTCTTGACTTCCATAGTCAAATTCATGACACACCCGAATCTCTCTCTCTCTCTCTCTCTCTCTCTCTCTCTCTCTCTCTCTCTCTTTGGTTAAGATGGGTGAGTCTTCATCCCACAATCCTGTCTCTAGCACACTTAGAACTAATTCTCACACTTCCGATGAATCCGGACACTTGCACCTTGTGTGTAGTCTTACTCGTGCACGGATGAACACCACCCTTAGGGACAAATGAAAAAGTGTGATACCTTCTTCCTTAGAAGCCGCTTCCTTGTCTAATGTATATAAATCATCTAGAAAGGATAACTCTAAGAAGAAGAGGACTAGGAGAAAGAACTCTCCTAGTGAGACTACATCCCTATCTCATGTATAGACCACTCAAAACAGACAAACAAATTTATTTATTTGTTCATACAATGGAAAGTAAGACAGACCTGCCTAGTTGGTACCTAGATAGTGGGTCCTCTAGACATATGACTGGAGATAGATCCTCCTTCATTACCTTTGAACATCTCAAAGGAGGATCTTTGTCTTATGGGGATGGTAGTCAGTCAAAAATCATTAGTAGGGGATCAGTCAAATTTCCTAACGCAACTACCATTGATGATGTGCTACACGTAGAAGGTTTGAAATATAATATTCTAAGTATGTCACAACTTTGTGATAGTGGACATACAGTGACCTTTAGCTTGATAGCAGTAAGATCGCTGACAATTCTGGAAAGATTTATCATGAAGGGTCTTATAACTGCTAACCACTGCTACATGGTAAAAGAAGGGACTTGGAGCTCTCCTTTTACTTGCCTCATAACTTATACCCATGAAGGGGATGACATTCGAGAAACATCTATTACCCCCTCAAGAAAATTCATTGAGTGCAACTACTGTGGAAGGGAGGGACATCATGCTAGGGAATGCATGATGAAACTCCATGGTCCTGCTAGATTGCATAGTTCCATTTGATAAGGGAAAGTCTCCCTCTGTCTTTCATGATACCATCTCTACTGCCATTGACCTTTAACATTCGAAGGAATTGTTCTCCCTGATTCATCTGATGAACGAGGATTTTAAGCTAAAGAAGGCAGTAGAGGGAAGCAGGTCTAGAAAGCCGCTTAGACCTCCTTCAAATCCCACTTTGTGGGTCACCAAGGAGTGATCTCCTCGGTGGGTATCACATACAAAGGCGTCAACTTGATTGACCTATCTCCTACCCCCAAGTATGTGATATGCGGACTATTTATGCATATGGTATAATTTTATTGTCTTATGTGTGCATATTTAGTTCGTTTTGCATGATTTGTGCACGTTAAATAGTCTTACTATTAATTTGCAGACCTCACGGGTGCCTGGAAATGTTCTCTAAAATTTAGAAATTTCTTCTTGATTTTTCTGAATTTTTCCGAACATTTTCTGGCTTTTAAGTGCCCGTTCGACCGACCAATTCGACCAGTCGACCAACCCTGCATGGTAATCACTTTTCCCACACAGGGCTTAAGTGTTAAAAACCCTTGTATACTATCATTTTTATTATTTTTCTTCTCTTTCCAGCTTAGGGCTCTTCGTTTTCTCCTTAGGGTTCCTCTTGGTTTCATCCTAAAGGATCAATTAAGTAAGTATAGTTATTTGTTTTATTGGTTTTTTCGTTGATTTCTTTAGGATCTTAAAGTTCTTTGCCTTAGGTGTTAGTTAGGTTTCTTTTTTTTTTTTTTTTTTGTCTTGTGTTTCCTTGCCTCAAACATTATGCCAGTTAAATCTCGGGCAAAGAAACCTCGTTGGGGAGGGGCTTCCTCTTCCGCCTCTCCTAGCGCATTGAGATCTCTTCTGGATCTCATTCTGCCTCTGACGTTTGCTCGGTCTATGTCTTCAAAATTAAAAGACAAAGCAATTTGTGTTGAGTGGACTATTTTCATCAACCATCTTACAAAATCCGGTATCATTGAAATTCTTGCAAACATAGGTTGGTCCAACATCATGTACTGGGGTGGTCCAGTAATTCCTCATATTGTAAAGGTAGTCTAAAGTAACATTTCTTCATATGGTATTTCTACCCTTCAATTTGAGATTTTCTAGAAAGGGAGGATGTCGAAAGTGTCACCTGGCCTTATCTCGTCTATGAATAGGGTACCACTCTCTACCAGTTCTGAGGCCTTAGAAGATTTTGAATCTTCTCGTTTAAGGGTTGCATTCAGGCATCTTTGTGGTGCTGATGTATATCTTAACAAAGATCAATCCCTCAAGGTCTCTTAGTTTCGTCCCTCTTATCGGATCTTACATCACTTCTTTACATCTAATGTATATCCAAGAATTGAGAACAAGTCAAAATTATCCACATCTACGATCCATATTCTGTACTTGGTGGTGACTGGTGTTTGTCTTTGTCTTCCTTCTCTCATATGCCGTATGATCCATATTCTAGTGTTTGTCTTTGTCTTCCTTCTCTCATATGCCGTATGATTATTCAATATTTCATCTCTTCTCATGGGGTTTGCCCCTTTGGTTACCTTCTTACTAAGTTGGGTTTAGCTTCTAGCATGGTGCCATCTCCTAGCGATATTCCGATTAGCTCATTGGCTTTCTACAAGTCCAATCTGTATAAGATGGGTCTTAAAGACTTTTCTTTAGATCAGGAGCCTACTACTGAGGAGTGTGTTGGACTTGAAGGAAGTGAAGAGCCAGAGCATGATATTCCAGGTCCCTCCCAGTGACCTATGTCTTGCCACACCTCCAGAGAGCTGTTGGAGTTTATTGTTGCTAAGGTAGGAGCTCTCTGTCGTGAGTCCATTGCTCTTGACGTACAACTGTCATGCATTGAGAGAGCGCTCGCTTGCTCCAATAGAATATTATTGGCCATCTCCTCTGGATGTCATGTAGTTGGGTGTCCTATACCACCATCTCCACCGGATAACAACGAAGACCCTCAACAGGATTGACGGCTCCTTGAGTTTGTGTTGATTTTCTATCTCTTTTGTGGGTTGTACTTGAGTTTAGACATTGTATTGTGATTGATGTACTTTGATCTTTGTTTTGACTCTGATAGTACCTATGTTCTCTCTTGGACTATACTTTGTTGCATGATATTATCCTTTTATATAATTCATTTTGAGTTGCCCTCTTGTATGTAGACTTTATTGCTTATTATGCTAATTTCTTATCATGTCTACACATGGCCTTAGTTGGCCCAGTGCACCATTCTTATCTTTATGGAGTCCATCCTAACCATGTATAGGTTATGCATGGTTTAATTGATCCATTTCTTATACTTGTTTGCATTGACCATATTATGCTTTCATGCCTATTATTCATATATGGTCTTTGTTTGATTGATTTGGATTAGATGGAATGTGTGTATGCATACGGAACTCGCATGTTGTGGCTCATAGTTATATCTACCACATGCTTGCTCCTGTTTGTATGGGTCTCATGCTGATTGCTTCTCTTGTTTTGACTCACACAATGCATACACATGCCATCATGCTCATCTATTCCTAATCATTGCCCCCATTGGGAGTTAAGCTTTACGATGCCTAATGGGGTTTTTACAAACATATACATTATATTTATAATTAAATCTTACCATGTATCGTATTTGCATCCTGCATCTTGTATTTTATTGATTATCATTTGATGCATGTCCCGAGGTCACAAAGGTTGTTATGATTTTATTGCATATTATATGGAACCAAACTTTATACCTCACCTTTTGTATACAATGACCTCATATATTGCTTGTGATGAGTATACATGAGTGCGTGTTTTCCTTGGGTTGAGTTCATCCCTTTTGTGTTGGAGTGCCCCAAGCTTGCAATCACCCTGTGTTTGCCTTGGGTTGAGTTCATCCCTTTTGGGTTGGAGTGCCCCAAGTTTGCGAACACATTGTGGTTGCTTTTGGTTTGATCTCATCTATTTAGATGGAGCCATGCCAGTTAAATCATCTTATGGTATAGGACTTACCAAATTGGTTAGAACTCATCTTTATAGATGAATCATAACATGCAAAAACAATTGGGATTTCTACCCAAATTTGTACATCACTTTATCTATTTCTAACATAAAGGGGGAGATCTAGATACTCCACCAATGGAACATATTTGCTTGTAGGTACAATATTATTCTTTTGTAGGTATATCCAAGTATGGAGGAGTTATGCGAAAGCTGAGGGAGAGCACAAAGCGTTGTCATATATTAGACTCTTGTATCTCAGTTTCTGTCTATGAGTTGAATCGAATTATACTGTATATTTTTATTCAATTCATGGAGGTATGTTTGTTGTACTAGGATAGGTGTTTTGTCACAAAATGACAAATGGGGAGATTGCAAGTGTCATAGATGTTTTCCTAGATATTCTTCGAGTTCGTCAATATTTTGACATAGTCCTCAAGCATTTGTAACTGAGTATATTGAACATCAAGAGTTGCGGATTCAAGGAAGACCAAGCTACAATGAAACATCTATTGGAATTGGTCCCCTATCCAAAGGTATATACACACGTGCACTAGACATCCCCTAGAAACACATTATTCATTGCATACTGACTCATTTCAAGGGAGCTTGGAGTACCCTTACCAGTTAAGGCGCACTTTGTTATCTTTGGTCATCTGGATACGAGTCTGGACAGCCAAAGATTTCCCACGAATGGTCGATACCATTCGTGGATGTAACTTGGGAAGATGGCCATAGATGATGACATTAGGCTTTCCCAGGGGCACTAATTGACTGACTTAGTTGTCCGGTCGACCGAGCAGGGCCACCGGTTGGTCTCCGAGTGATCGATCCTTGGTATCGGTCGCATCACAGACCATTACTGGTCTGTGCGATCTGCATGTGCCCAGTTGACCGACCAAGTGGTTCGGTTGACCGACAGGAGTTGTAGGCCGAATCCCGATCGATTGATCAAGCTCACCGGTCGCTGAGAACCTAGATGCAGTTTTGAAAGGCCTTAGCACTACCGAGCGACCGACAGAAATGTACGATCGACCGACAGCTCGAAGGGTCGATCGGTAGGTCTTTTCATCCGTCCGATTAATTTGAATTCTTTTGAATTTTAAGTCGGTGGAGCCCACCGTTCGACCGGTGCATCGTTCCGATCGACCGACGGATGTGTAAATTTCAACCCTATATTAAGCGTTGGGGATTATTTTGTGCAAGGACCTGCACGAGAATTCTCTGCCCTAGGTTAGATCTAAGAGATTTTTTCTCTTCTTTAGGCTAGAGAATTCCTCTCCTTCCATCTTCTGCCCATTCGTATGGATTTTGCATCCCTTGGCAATTTAAACAAAACGGATTAAGATCTAAGCCTTTATCCTTTGGTGTGATGCATAGATTAGATTATTTCACACAGACACACACATCTAGGGTTGTAAAGCCCTCGTCTCCATCAAGCATCAACAGTGACATCCAAGGCGGAAAGAAGCAAGGATCGTGAACAAGAAACGGAGATTCAAGCTCACAACATCGGACGAACTTCAATTTGGTAAAATCATAAGTAGTCCTTTTACTGTTTTTAATTTAGGTTAAAAACTATAACAGCTTATGGTTTTTGTGAAAACCTTGTAGTTGTTAAAGGTTAGCCGTGAAACCTCCTAGTGGTTAGAGGATATCCATGAAACCTCGTGGTGGCTAGAAGTTAGCTAGGAAACTCGTAGTGGTTTTGGGGTGAGGCATTGAAACCTCTTATAGGCTTGAAGAATGCTAATAAATTCTTCGATACGGTTCAGAGGTTAGTTATAGTGACGAAAACATACCATAGTGAAATCTTTGAGACCCGCAGGTGGTATCTCAAGGGTGTGGATGTAGGCCAGGGTGCCAAACCATGATAAATCACATGTGTTGATTGGTTTGCTTTTGCGTTGATTTATATATCTCTATATGCATTGAAATTTCATGTGCACACTGGTTTTCAATTTCCCCGTAATTGTTAAAATACATATCATAATTTATTAGGTTTTAAATTGGGCCCAAAAATTCCTCATATCGGCTTAAAACCTATTCACCCCACTAGGTAATTACTACGTGCACTTTCAGCAGCAAATCGGTCTTTTTCCCTTACAAACTCAAAACTAGATGATAGTATACCCGTTAGAATACATTTTCCACGTAGAATTCATTATAATGTTGAAAGTAGATTTTAGGGGACGATGAAGCAAATAGGGGGGGGGGGGGGGGGGGGC
>JAUPMG010185685.1:0-10299 GCA_031762675.1 Pachysandra terminalis
CACCTCTTTTGCTTCTAAAAGCAACATTTTGCTTCAAAAAGCAAAAAAGTACTTTCAAAAAGCATTACCAAACAGAGACTATATCTATAGCATTGCGATAATACATAAAATCAAATACCGTAAAAACACAAGAATCCTTACCTCGTTTCCTAAGCTTTTTCTTCTTAGATCTGTTTCTTGCAGATCCAGTAATGGCAGATCACCACTTCTCCCTTTGCCTTCTTCTTCTTCTTCCTTTTTTCTCTCATAGCCTTTCTTTCTTTTCGCCTCTTCTCTTCTTCTCTATTTTATCTACAGCAAAACACTTTCTCTCCCTTGATCAAACGTATAGAGACACTTTCTCTCACATGATCATGTACACCAAGCAAGAAAATAAGTTGAGGAACCTTCTAATGCTTATATGTGTCCCTCCCAACACTATCCATAACTTCTAATTTAACTTCCAAAGTGAAAGGTCTAAACTAGTGACTAAACTAAATGACACCTCCATCCCCTTGTATCACATGTTTAAATCAAAACCTAAATTCCACAAGGTTTAGAATAATTCAAGTGACCTCATAGTTTTTAATATTATACAATGAACCCTATAATTAATTGTAATTACAAATCTACTTATTTCAATTATTTAATTACACAATCCTATATAATTTCTTGTTAATTATAATTAAATTATATTAATTATAATTTAAAGACACAAGTCACTACACATGCCTTAATCCATGCCAAAACGAGCAAATGTTTAGCATATAATAACGTGTATAGTAAATGTTAAATGTATGCTGTGTATTAACTACTACAATATGGAAATCTTGTAATTCAATAACTTTTCTGTGAGGGGAACTTTACTATAAGAAATTATTGGATTTTCTTGAGCAACCATGTCAAAACGCTATTGTATCATTGACAATTTTGTATCCTTCATTTTATTTTTATTTTTCAGTACATAAATTTTTTACTTTCTACCAAACAAAAAAATAGTATGTCGTGAGCTCAAGGCAGGTCATAAGCTGGACTGGATTGACCTAGGCCGAACCCAATCCCAAACAACTAGTTTGCCAGAGCCCAGATTTCTTCAGGCTAACAGGTTGAAGTGTTTTCTCATCAAAAACAGCTGGTGGCTGGGAATATCATATTGATTCAAGAAAGAATAGTAAAACCCAAAAAAAACACAGAAATGCATGACCAAGATGTTCTCAATGTCCATACAGCAATTTCTTCGTTCCCTGCTTCTTATAGAACTGATAAACGATACGTACGAACCTAATCAAAAGCAGTCAAAGCAACCGATTTTCAAATATCATTGCAGAGGCTTCAAGTTTTTCGAAAGGCTTTTTTCCTTCACTCCTCAACAGCAGGAACGGTAAAAATAAACTTGCAAGTCGCCATCATCACCATTTTCAATCTTAATCGAGAGCGAATTTAATAATTCCTGATGTTACTGCCCCTATAAAGAGAACAAAAGAAGCAATGCCTGAATTGCACCAGGCAGGCTATTTATGTCCTACTGAATATGTTACAAGTGTCTAGCTACTTCGGCACAGAATACAACAGTGATGACCAATCCAGGCTACTTCGACACAGAATACAACAGTGGTGACCAGCTGAAGAGCTGTTCTTTTGACCATAGTGCTGGATCGTGTAAAGCATGGATTTGGAATAGTTGAACAAATGCACCATCACAAAACCTATAAACTTCTGTAGTCTATAACGGTAACCTCATCATCCGGGGCATCAAGGTCCTGATAACTGCATCCACAATGAATATAAGTTAAAACCCTTCTTTTATGAAGATAAAACAAGTAAACAAGAAAAAAGATCAAAACGGTGGTAATAATATCCGTATCAACAACAAAATGTATTAAGTCTTCCACATAAACAATGGTACTTTGATGAACCATTAAAAGCTTCATGTGCAATAAAAGCCCCCCAAATAACAGAAATTTACTAGAATGAATCAAGAATGTCCTGCACGTTAAACTTCAATCAAAATTTCAGTAATGTAAATTGCCAGGAAAAAAAAAAAAACAAAACTAGACAATTTCCTTGAAGTAACAAACCTGTCTCTACCTTTTTGTATCCACATCAATTTTAGTAGAACTGCTACACCTAGTGACAGCCAAAAGCTAACCTACTTGGAAGTGAAATGCAAAACAGGGTAAATCCTAGCTACATTTCTTGGGAGCCATGTCTTTCACGGATTGAAGAAAAAGAAAAAGGAATATGTTTTACATCAAAGTACGCATGATCATAGTGTTTAAACTCGGAAATCGGCTCGGGATCGAAACGATCCAAAGCCAAAGGGGTTTTTCTCGTTTCGCTATTAACTCAGCGATCGTCACCATCCGATCCCTTACACCATGCGCATGATTGTACACAGAGTACATGCGAAGGATTAGAAGCCAGCATCAAATGTGTTTACAAGAGCAATCATACTTAATTTTCCACAACTACTACAACAACCATCACCACAACAACCTCCATCACCATTCAACAATGCCCTGTCCAAACACACTCTAGACCTCAACCTTACCCAAACACACATTTACCACACCACAAACCACTAAAAAACCAATGGTGCTTAAATGGAAAAGGAGTTCGAAAAAAAATCGAAAGAACTCAGGTTGAATAGAAAAAATATGAAGTGCAGGAAAGTGTCCATTTACAGAGAGGTCTGAAGGTTGTAGTTGCCATCTTATTTGATGAGAAGAATTTGCTAATTGAATAGATAAAGCAGGCTCACATGCAGAATAATGGACGTTTTTGTTTGGAAATATCAAATGAGAAGGGTAGATATATCACGCTTTCGGTAAGCTCTTGATTGTTCATTTCTTAAAGTGACTTCGGAATGGCAAACTTTTGTAGTTGTTTCTTAGTGACTCGATCCGTCATGGAACCAATCTCACACCACCGTCTAATGGCTTCAACGTACTGAATATGAATAGGATAGAAGCTAAAGTCTCAGGTTGATGGCATGTTCAGTGAGAAATGGGAGTTGGCAATATTGGCAACCATCAATCCTCTTGACCCATGGCACGATATCAGGGATACGACTTAAGATTGCAGAACCAAATCCTCTTGAAGTATCCCCTATTTGGTTAATTAGGTAGTCTTCTTCGAACCTACTCAATTGGTATACAACCATCTAAGCAGCCTAAAATCCTTTCAGTTGAGATACAAGGAGGATGTCTGGCTGAAGGGATAATCTAAAGTGGGTTTCAGATCTCTCTCCTGTAGACATTCTCGGATTACCACCCCCACTTTTGGTGAGGGTCTGTCCTTGAAGCCCTATGAATGGTATGTGAGGGGCTACTAAATATAAGGAACTATAAGAGGTCCTGACCTCACCGCTTCAAATATTAAAGTTGGTGAACAAAATTCATAGGATTGAGGGCAGCGATGGTCTTGGATTGAAGTGAAAGAACTGATCGTGCAACCCAAAATTTCCACACTCAAACTCTTGGTGCATTCACAAGGAAGAGGAATGGTTGGACTGACAGTGATGGTAACATGGAACCATAAACATATGCTAAGGTAGGGTGCGCATAGGTTGAAAAATAGCCAGCATGACAAAGCACATATCAAGGAAGGAGCTGTTAATCAAAGGTTTACTAAAACCTAACCAGGGTGTGATAACGAGGGGCCGGCCCGCACAGAAGGAATAAAATCTTCGTCCATTCGAAGGGAAGACTTGACTCAAAGGCCCCTGAGACATTCTAGAAACCATGGATCCCATGGTCCAAGTGATGTAGGTTGTAGTGACTTTGGTCAGTCACTTTCTTGAAATCTTCATAGATCACAAAGCCCAAGCCTGTGCATTTGACCTTAGAGGGCAACACATCAGCACATCCAACAAAACCGGAGTATATCTCGGTACTTAGTTGGGGTTTCAGGTTATGCCAGGTAGCAGACTCAAATTCGGATCTAATCACGAATTGGACCAGAGATCCAAGGGAATGTATAGGCCTGTTTCAGATAGGGAATTCAGCTTGGAGAACACAGGCCCATCTTTTACAGGACGAGAGGACTGTGATTCCTGGATCAACCGCTTAGCACAAGGAAGATTCTGAAAACACTAGCAAAGAGAAGCACCTTGCTTTATGCAAGAGATCGACAGCAATTCATTCGGTGACTTCATGGTTGCCAAAGAACATAGTTTAACATACTAGAATTGGAGACCGGACCAGTCCCGTCCAGTTCCGGTTCGGACCGGAAGTATGGACCGATACCGGCCGATCCGGATCCGGTACAAAAAGTAAAAAAAAAAAAAGTTTAAAAAATTTCAGACCGGCAGTACACATTGCAAGGCTGCCGGACCGGCGGAATCGGTTGCCAGACCGCCGAACCGGGAGGACCGATCACCGGACTGCCTAAACCTCTCACCGGACCGGCGGTACTGGTCGCCGGACTGCCGGAAGCGGTCACCGGACCGCCAGTCCATAGCCCTGCGATACAATTCTTTGTATCGCAGGTTGGGACTGGACCACTATGGTCCAGTCTCGGTCCGGACCAGTATCGGCGGATCCGTCAAACCATTCCAAAGAAGCCCCAAGAAGCATCAAACATTTCTGATGAGATCCATGGAGCAATTCTTAGATAGCAAGCATTAGCACCCGGTGCGACTTCATAAAAAGCAATCCTATTTAATGTATATATATATATATTAAATAGGAAGATTAGGAATTGGCATTAAGTAAATAAGTAGTAGATTCCTAGGAAGGATTTTGGTAATGAAATGGTAATTCTCTAGTTTGCAAGGACTATGGGCATGGACTGAGTGTTTATGACCCAAATAGAAAAACTATGAGACATGAGTTTAGGGGGGATTATCATCTTTTTGATAAATGGAAACTTCCTCAGCATGTAGAAGGCAATTTTAATTGTTAGATTTCGTAACGAGAAAAGACATATCTGACAAGGAGTATGAGAGGTTATACTGAAATGGTAGATCATTCTACTTCTAAGAGTTTGCTGATGGTAGAAGCAAAAATCACATGATCAAATATGCAAGAGAATCCAGTTTTCAGGCAGGAAGAATTACTCCAAATTGAGAAGAACACTTCCAAGAACCTTGTAAAGTAGCTTTTCCTAAGCCAATATGAAATCATTACCTAATGTGATGAGGAAAGCTCTTACTCCACTCCACTTTGAAAATGTATGGACATGGATTGCACATTGAAAGATTATAGATGAGGCGAGGAAATTTTGCGAAGAGATAGGTTCAAGAATAGGAAGGGCACCATTTCATGAAGTTTGGGGGGCCTTAAGTGGTGCCAATAAGTCAAACTTTGGTTTAAATTCTAAAAGAAGAAAATCCATGATGGAGGAAATCAATAAATTGGACAAATTGAGGAAAGGGCTTTAAATGAGAGTTAATGGGGCTAGAGAGTCGAACTCACAGTTGAATTAGAGATGTGCTTTCAAGGAGAGATCAGTAAGAGACCAAAATTGATGGAAATACTACATACTTTCAAATGATGGAGAATGGGAGACAGAAATCTGATATCTAAGTTGATGGAGGGAAGTGACTAAGAATTCTAGAGGATGAAGAAAACAATTGTGGAATTATACAAGTCTGATTCTGATTTAAATTTCAAAGGAAGGTAGACATTGAATCAATTATAGAGGTTCATATGCATTGATTGGAGACAAAATTTGAAGAAGAGATGAAGAGAGCAGGGGAGCTAAATGGAGGCAAAGATCCAAGCCCTGATGGATTTATAATCATTTTTTTATAAGAGTGTTGAGAGATCAACAAAGACAACTTAGTGGAAGGGTTCAAGGAGATAATTCAAAAATAAATAAATAAATAAATTTAAGCACCAATTCTCATTTCTTGCTTCCATTCTGAATAAGATGGTGCCAAACAGATTAAAGACTTCCACCTAATCAGCCTAATAAGTAGCTTACATAAGATCATAGCTAAGACTTTGTCGCTTAGACTTAGAGACGTTTAGAGTTGATTATTAAATTTAACTAGAGTTTCATTGTCAAGTGGAGGTAGATTTTGGTTCGTGTACTCATACATAATGAACAGGTGGTAGAAAGGAGGCTCAATAAAGAAGGAATAATTTGAAAACTTGATCTAGAAAAGGTGTACGCTTGGGTGGACTGGAAATTTCTAGATCATGTAATAGACCTAAAGGGCTTTGGAGGAAAATGGAGGAGCTGGACTAAAAGTTGTATCAGTAATACAGTTCTCTATTTTGATCAATGGAGTTTCAAAGTGGTTCTAGACGTATTAAAAAGGGCGACCCACTTACCACTTTCCTTTTTACCACTGTAGGGTAGGGGATGTTTTTAGTACGTTCATAAGGTGAGGAGGTTAATTTGATGAGTGGGTTTGAGAATGGCAGTCGAAGTTATGGATTTAACTTGCAGTCTTCAGTCGACACAATTAATTCATTCCTAAAAGCACCTGAAAAGTTCAAGTTTAACATGTAAAATAAAAAATTGAATGTTTTAAAAGAACCTTGCGTTTAAAGGTGAAGTTAAATAAAAGCAAAATTAGTAGGATCAATTTGAAAGAGGACAGTCTTAAGATTTTGCCAGAAATTATGGGATGTAAAATTGCTTCTTGGCTGCTTAGATACGTAGGTTTGCTGTTGGGAAAAAATCTAGGGATGTTGGAAGCTAGGTAGCCATTAGAAGAGAAGTTCAAGAAGTTAACAAGATGGAAAAGGACTTGTATTTCTCTAAGAGGAAGGATCATTCATTTCGATGTTTCCCCCTAGAGAAATACAAGAGTAAGGTGGCTAAGAGGTTAGAAAGATTCAAAGGGGCTTTCTAAGGAAGGAGGGAGGAGGTAGCCAAAATGGTAACTTGGTGAAATGGGATCAGGTTTGCGAATTGGAGTAGAGAGGAGTTAGCATTAGGAATTTAGTGAAGAACTCTATAATTCTAAGCAAATGCCTTCCAAGGTTTTTGGAAGAAAAGGACAATTTGTGAGATTCGATTATGTAGATAGTAAAAACGGCATGGACAATTGTCATGATAATAAGCTGACACGTGGCAATGTCACGAACAACAATTTGGATGTATGAGGACGAATAATGTGCTGCTACCATGAGCATTAAGACAATGCAGGTCATGGGAAATACATGAGGCCTACAATGGCAACACTCCCCGAGCAGTGATAAGCGAGAATGAAATCTTCTGATCTCATCACATTCATATACGAGCAATATCAATTCATTTATAGAAGCTACGCATTCATCAAAGAGACGAGTCTCGGTGAACATGCACCTTATGCATTTATGTCTAAAGGGAAAGACAGCCCTGGACGGCGTAAATTATCATTCTCGCAGAAGAGGGAAAGACAGCCCTCGACGACGCAATGATGGAAAGATAGCATTCACCTTAATCCATGATTGCTTTTACATCTAAAGCGAAAAACAGCCCTGGACTATGTAAAACATCACATTGCTTTTACGTCTAAAGGGAAAGGTAGCCCTGGACAACATAAAAAAATCATTGCTGCCTAAAAGAAATACAGCCCTAACAGTAAGAGAGGGAAAGACAGCCCTCACATTGCTTTTACGACTAAAGCGAAAGACAACCCTGGACAGCGTAAAACATCATTTCTGCCCAAGGGAAAGACGGCCCTAGCGGTAAGAGAGGAAAAGACAGCCCTCACATTGCCTTTACGTCTAAAGAGAAAGACAACCCTGGACAGCGTAAAAAATCACTTATGCCTAGGGGAAAGACAGCCCTAACGGTAAGAGAGGGAAAGACAACCCTCAGATTGCTTTTACATCTAAAGGGAAAGGCAGCCCTAGACGGCGTAAAACATCATTTCTGCCTAAAGGAAAGACAGCCTTGACTGTAAGAGAGGGAAAGGCAGCCCTCACATTGCTTTTACGTCTAACAGGAAAGGCAGCTCTGGACGGTATAAATCATCATTTCTGCCTGAGGGAAAGACAACCCTGACGGTAAGAGAGGGAAAGACAGCCCTCAAATTGCTTTTACGTCTAAAGGGAAAGACAGCCCTGGACGGCGTAGAACATCATTTCTACTTGAGGGAAAGACAACCCTGACGGTAAGAGAGGAAAAGGCGTCCCTCACCAATCTACATCTAGAGGGAAAGACAACCATCGACGACATAAAAGGAAGAAATCCTTCAATTGCCTTTGCATCTAAGGTTAGACAACCTTGAAGATGCCAAATGCTACATTATGTTGCGGCGCCAAAGGTTTGACAGCCTTGGTAGCTCCAAAGAAATAAACATCTTGACAATATCAAAAGTTGTATATACCGGATGGTGCCAATGGCTAGACAGCCTCAACAGCACCCATAGTTAAACATACCGAAATCGGAGACCGGACCGGTCCCGTCCGGTTCCGGTCCAGACCGGTACCGAGCGGTCTAGATCGGGTACAGAAAGTAAAAAATAAAAAATAAAAAATAAATTTCAGACCGATCGCCGAATGGGCGGCACCGACTGGACCGGTCACCGGGTTGCTGAACCGGCGGTAACGGTTGCCAAACTGGCGGTACCAGATCAGCAGGACCGATGGGCAGACTGTCGGAATGGGTCACCGGACCGGTAGTAACGGTCGCTGAACCGCCGGTTTATAACCCCGTGATACAATTCGTTGTATCGCAGGTTGTATCGGCCGATCCATGAAACCATGGCTGCACCAAAGGATATGACTTGATGCGCCAAAGGCAAGATAGCCTTCAATGGCACCAAAGACCAAATAGCCTTCAACGGCACCAATCGTTAGACAGCCTCAACGGCGTCAAAGGATATGACTTGATATGCCGATGGCTAGACAGCCTCAAACGGCACCAAAAGTTATAACTTAACGTACCAAAGGCTAAACAAATTTGGCAAACGTCCAAATACCAGACAAAGCCTCAATGGCGCCAAAGGTTTAACAAGCCCCAATGGCGCCAAAGACTAAAAAGGACTTTATCGCCATCTACAAAGCCATATGACTTGTGCCAACGCCTATTGATGGAATTGAAGGTGCAACGTACACAGTGCTTATACTAAAAGGGGGATTTAGAGATGAGGGGCGTGAGGCTCGCCCATTGTGAATTGCGTATGAATTACATTTATTGTCATATTTACATAATGGCAAAATTGTAATTTGTCATAATGGCAAAGATGTAATTTATTAATGCAACTTGTGATTGGTCAACCTAAGAGACAAGGGATCATTACCACTAACTACCCCTAGGTTAACGTTTTAAACATCGTTAGAAAACGGTTTAGAAGGAATTTCATCTACCATTACCCCTCTCCAGCTGCTATAAATAGCATTACTTGTTTCCAAACAGAGAGACGGAAAAATCTGGGGGTAGAGTGAAACTTCTGAAAATGTAGCTTTGAAGTGTGCTCACAAAACCCAAATACCTTTGTTCGCTGCTCCTAGTCTAGTTCGGTTTTGTGCCATTCCTTAATTGATTTTTCTCTTTTGTATTATCTTGAAGACTGGGTATAGTCGACTATCGACTTAGGCTTCCGTCGAATCAGTAATTTCATTGTTGGTTGACACTTTTACAAAAGAACCTGTTACAGATTATAAAGAGCAAATTAGGCATAGATTAAAATGGTTGGGAATGTCAAATAGAAAATCAAAATTGCCTACTTTCATCCCTTGGAAACATATCCTTGAGTAATCAGCATCCTTCATCTTTGTATCTGGGCTGTAGGAGATGGTAGAAAAATCAGGTTCCAGAAAGATGCATGGTGATAAAACTCCATTGTTGTGTAAGATTCCCTCATGCTTCCAGTCCAATTCTCAACAAGAACGCTCTTATTTCAGAAGTCCTTGATTATTCTTCTGTTAATTTGTCATGGAATATCCTTTTGCAGGGACATCCCTTTCGGTAGATGTTAAACAATTAAAAAACTTGTTTGAACTTCTTAAGGATGTTTTCCTTGACCTAGAAGGTATATATCATAAAATTTGGTCCCTTGATCCCCAAATCCTTTTCTCATTTCCTCGTTCTCCTCAAATAGAATTCCTCTCAAACTTCATAAGAATGATTGGAAAGTGTATGGTCCCATTAGGGCTAAGCAGGGTGTCAATTGGTTCGGTTTTAACCGAAAACCGATTGAACCAAACCAAAAAAAAATTGGTTTAGCTTTGTTTTTTTCAATTTTGGTTCAGTTACAGTTTGAGAATAAGAAAACTGGATTTATTCGGTTCGGTTTACGGTTAAGACCTTTGTTAAACTGAATCGAACCGAAAACCAAACCAAATTAAACCGAAATTATATAAACGATTAAACCGAATATATATATATATATATATATATATGAAATTATATAAACGATTAAACCGAATATAT
>JAUPMG010185696.1:0-10299 GCA_031762675.1 Pachysandra terminalis
TCACTGTTTCTTACATTCCAGTCTTCCGGTTGCGAATTATGAGGCCCACACAGGTTGTTGCTTCATCTGTGCCAACTATCTTTCCATGTGAAAAAAAAAATGGAAGTAAATAGACATTTTCAGTATAAGCAGTGGAAGAAAAGGCTCTAAATTTAGCATTGTACCCTGGATAATCAGCAAACTAAACTAGGAAGATAAGAAGTATAACAGTATAAGGACAAGTCATGGTATAAGTTTGAAGCATCGCATGATGCCATTTGAAACGCTAAAATACTTCCTCAGAGGTATAAACATCAAACAAGTTTAAAATCCAAAATTTCGAATAAAATGGTTCAGAATTAAGAGTCCATTATAATTTGCATTCCTGTGAAAAATATGAATCATGTTTTATGTAGTCTGTTTTGGTGCTGGCACAATGTCAGAATGCAAAAGGAAAGAGCAATGGAGAAAAAAGATAACCAGGGAAAAATAGTTTCGAATTATAACCAATGATAATGTGCAAACAGTCATGAAAGTAAAATGAATCAGTTGACCCACCATATGCATTATCTAATCATTAATAGGTTAAGATATTAGATAAATTGTAACTATCGTTTATCGATGACTGTGTTTCTAGTTGGAAGACTACATTAATTCCTTCCATCTAAAACACACAAGAACGTAAAATATCCACTTCAGTGACTTCACCAAAATTAGGTAGTCACAAATCATATAAATATCACCAAAAGACTACTGTATTTCAATCAGAGTAATCACATACTAGTAATATTATACATATTTGCTTACATAAATATATAAATATGCAAGTAAATAATCATACACTATATACACTATATAAAGGGAATGGCCCAAGACTGTAAATATGCATATAAAATTTTAAATATATGCAGTATAATTATATACTCACCAAAATGATGTAAATAAATTAAATATTATATGTACCATAAATATGCAAGTAAATTTGCAATCTTAGGTTCAAATACCTAAGAGTTGAAGAATGGAGACAAAATTTTCAAATTTTTAACAGTTTTACGAGGTATGTAAAGTTTGGACTATTTTTAGATTTAGATGTTATTTTTAGAGATGAAATGCATGTATAGGTGTGTATCCATGGATTTCAAGTGAAATCCAGGGATCAAAGTGCTTGAATTTCCTGATATTTACTGATTTTTTTTATTTATTTTTTTAATTTTTATTTTGGGCAGGGGCTTCTCTCTCGAAAACCAAAATTAACCTTTGTTAAAAAAAAATGTTTGAAAGATTATAGTTTCCACTCAAATGATTCAAATGTGATGAATCCAAGGCTGATCTATTGGCTCCATGGATTCATCTTAATTTTCAAAATAATTTGAATATAAAGTAATATAAAAAAATAATTTTATTAATGATGAATCCAAGGCTGATCTATTAGATCCATGGAGTCGTGTTAATTTTCAAAATAATTTTTAACATAAAGTAATATAAAAAAATAATTTTATTAATCAATTATTTCTCTTCTGAGATTGATTTAATTCTATTTTTAAAGTCCAGGACTGATCTATCAGTTTCAAGGATTGATCATAATTTTTGCAATATAATTTATTTTTTTGTAATAAAAAATAATTTCAAAAAATACAATTTTTTTTGATTAATTCTATTGTTTAGAGTTAATTAACTAATTCGTGCATATTCTTTTTTTTTTTTTTTGTGCTTAGGTCTAATTTTTTTTAAATTTAGGCTTTATATATGGCACCTAAAACAAAGACCGAGAAAAAGGTTGAATAAGGTGAAAGCATGGAGAGCCTATTGATGGCAATAGGTATTGAACTAGCAAAGCAACATCTTGCCGGTGGGTATAGTAATGTCGAGAAGTGTCTGAACTTCCCATTTGAAATTTCAAGGGCCATAGAAGAGCATCTTACAGGTTCTAATAGTGAGGACGAAATTGCTGCAAAAAGAGCATTACTTAGGGAGACATTTTGTTGTAAGGCTTTTTTATGGAGTTAAAAGAGCTTTTCTTGATGTTTGAAACTATAGTTGTAAGTCTTAAACTTGATCATATCCTGTTCCTTAGAGGTTATTGATGTATGCCATAAGATATGAATATGTTTTTCTTTATGTATTATAATATAGATTTACTTTACATTAAATAAAGCTTTTGTAAAGTTTCCATGCAATTGCATGCATATGATGAAATGGATGTTAATTCTTCATTTTTTTTTTAATTTACTTTTTAATCTTTGCATCTAAATGAATCTTGTTTCAAGTTTCCTAGAGTTTCCACAAGTTTTCAATTTTTGAAGATTTTAATGTTTCCAAGCATATCAATACTTTTCCAGAAAAAAATCTATTTTTCAAAGGACCGAAACTCACCCTTGATACAATACTTTGAACCATGGGCTTTTATAAAATATGCTGGTAGACCAGGCACCCGAAGAGGCTTCGTTGATGATTCCTATCTAAAAAAAGCATTACCACTATGGGCTTGAGGAGTTTGGATTGAACCTGATGAAAAACTAGGTTCTTGGTGGACTAATTAGGCTTTCCATCTACCTTGGGCTACAGGTTGGCTGTTAGGCCTCCAAGCTCTCCTTTCATAGATTAGTAAAGGGCCAGAAACGTCAAGTCATAGGGCTAACCAATACTCCTACGGATCTAAATTATAAGCAGTAGCTGACACAAGAGAAGTACTGGAAGAATCCCTTAAGATATCACTGATTGATGGTTATATTAGCACAGCAGTCATGCGGACTTGAAATTGTTTTTGCTGTAAATTTTACCAACAGTTTATGCATTCTATGAGAATGACTCATAGAATGTAGGTCTACATATTTTGAGTTATCTCAAAGCAATTTCTAGGTATGAGATCCAAATCACCCAATGTAAGCAGTGTTTTAAATGTCACGACATGTCCCTAATTTTTGGAAGGGGCGACGCGACATATAGGCAGAAGTCTCTCTAGTAATTTTTCCACCATCTTCCCCGTATGTCGTCGACATGTAACATCCATTCGCGACATGTCGGCGACATATGAGGGACATGGTGGAAAAATAAAAAGAAAAAGTGAAAAAAAAAGTTTTTTTTATATAAATGTAACTTTGTAGCAGTCTTATTTAATAAATACATTTAAGTAACCAAAATATGATAAACAAAATACATATCTAATGAAAGAAATATACTTGGGGATGGATGATTGCAAACTGACATGGGAAAGAATAGAGAATTCATTCACAAGGATATTCTAAATAAGACATAAACATATTTAAACACACTAAACATAATAAACTTCTCCAAATGCATAATACAATTAGATGGAAGAGCAAACATATGAGGAGACATCAGTACATCGCATCCATAAAAAGTGACGTCCTGGCTCAATGTCATCCTCATCATCCGATCACTCCTATATATGCATTGTTTTTGTCATATTTTGGGTTATTAAATGTACTTAGTTCTAAGTTAGATTCTTACAAAGTTTCACTAAAACAAAAAAAACTATTTTCATCCTTTTTGTTCATTTTTTTTCTTTTTTGCACCATGTCGACAACATGTCTCTGATATGTCCCCAAAAAGGTCTTGCAACAGCGACATTTATAACCTAGAATATAAGAAGCAAGGGGATTGAGGTATAGAAGAGTATGCCAATGCTGATTGGGCTAGATTTCTATCTGGTATGACATCTACCCAAGACTACAACTTTGTTGTCTGAAATTTGGTTTTGTGGAGAAGCAAGAAACAAATTGTCATTACAAGATCAAGTACAAAGGTTGAGTATAAAGTCATGGCACATAGAACATGTGAGTTGTTTGGGATGCTTTGTGGAAAAATTGAGATCTAAGAGAAAAATACGTTCAAAATTATACTGTGATAAGTAGGAAGCACCCCATATATCTATGAGAGAGAGGCACTTAGTTTTGATAGATTGAAATCTGTATGTTCCCAGCTGAGCATCCATGACAAATTTGCTTAACTTGAGGGTGAGTGTTGACTTACCGTGTTTATATTTTTATTATAAAATATAAAAAATAATAGAAAGGGAAAGGGTTGTCAGCTGAGCATTCATGATATATCTATAACAAATAATAGATACACGTGAGTTTTCTTCTTATTTTTCAATCTATATCGCTTTGCCACACAAGCATAACTCATAGCACTGACACTACATTGGACATGGTTATTTACTAGTAAAGCCTAAAGCAATGTAGCTCTTTGTTGTTAAACTCTTACGATTCATTGTATGAATCTTACGACTCGATTCGATTTGACCCTAGATCGATTCAAATCAGTGAAAAAATCGGTTTATGTTTGAATCTTACAGTCTATACATTGTATCTTACAATTTATGATTTATCATACGATTCAACTCTGCAACACCCAAGAAAAATGCTTGCTTCTTTTTGGGGGAGGCTTTGAACACGATTTGGATGAGTGGCTTGAGAAAGGCCCATGCCCCCAATAACACACCCCCGCTGCAACGTTTAGGACCCATCAGATCTTTGGGGTGCTAGTTTAGTAAAAGCAAAGAAGGACGTGGTGCCGGATTGAAGTGGAAAGAAGAACGTCCAACCCCAGCTTAGTCCCTCATGGGTGGATTAGATAGGATAGAGCTTGACCCTTGAACAACAGATGAAGAAGATGATTCAGTTAAGCCAGCAAGGAGAAGAGGAAATGAAGCCGGTGAAGCTACTTGATTGTATCCAAACCACTGTACCTGAACGACTCATCTCCAGTTAGGGAGTAACATGCTCAACAGGTCTTAAGGACCTATTGAACACTGAGACCACTACCGTAGAGATGTGAACCTGCACCAAGCCCAAGGTGACAAGCGGCCAGGCTTCTTACCATATGTATTTGATCCCGGATGCCCCATACCAAAGGATCAAACTTCTTCTGTAAGGCCTGCAATCCTCCCAGAAGGGTCAAGGTCTCTTCTTTAAGGCCTCCTTGTCCATAAGTGGCTTAATTGAACAATTTCCTTTTTTCCTAGTTTGATCCTTGTTTATATAGAATATAGTACTCTAAAACAATTAAACTAACATAAATAAATGTTGTATACATATTTAAATAATAAAAAAGCTCTTTTCCTAGGAGAAATCTCAAAACATAAACCCCAAACCCTACTTTTACTGAAATCACTATGAATCTTACGATTTATGATTCAAAATCACGATTCAATTCTAAGTGCCCTTAACGATTTTTGATTCGATTCACGATTTGACAACCTTGATGTAGCTTATGTCTGTATAGTAATACATAGTTGACATGATAACACAAAATGAAGGTGAAACAGATAACACCATTGACTACTAATTCACAAATTTAGATAAACTAATTTCATCCATCAAACATGATTATATAGAAAATTAATCCTTTTGAGGCTGGTCCAGGGTTTTGGCTTTGGTAAACTAAAATGCAAAGCCTGAGCCAGAATTTGCCAACACCAAAAGAATAAGGTTCGAGACACAAGTTATAATAATAATAATAATAATAATAATAATAATAATAATAATAAAAATTAAAATAAAAACAACAACAACAACAATAATAATAATAATGTATAGTATATATATAATGAAAAGAAAATATTTTAGCATATAAAGTAAAAATTTATTGAAAAAAAATGAAAACCTATTGGCACTGTAGTTTTAATTTTGTTAGTAAGTTAGATAGAGAGGACCAATTTATAATTTTTTTAAATGTAAGGGACATTATTTTTTTTATAAAGATACAATTGTACTTGATTCCAAAAACAGCGGCTACTTAGGCCTTTTTACCAAAAGCCTTCGTTGGAAGGGAGCCAATACATCCCATATTCTCTGCCTAGATAGAGAAGACGTTGACACCATCTTGTGACAATGAAAACGGCGAGAGTTACGGCTATGGAAGAAAGGAAAAGTTGCTCTCCCTCTCTATCTCCTCTCTATGGACGTGAGATTTGGACAGGTTTGCCAAATCCGCGTAATGTACATTCTAACCGAGGACAATGGAAGAAAGGTTTTGGTTACTTAGGATATCCCTTTGCTTTGTGTCACTTTGCATTGGGAATGGCATCCTACATTACATAGACGATTAAGTTAATGGAAATTAGGTATACACATCATCCAACTCTCTTCTAAAGAATGTAAAGTGAAAACTCACATTAGAATATCAATAAAAAGTTGCCTGACGAAATACTGGTAGAAAGTGCTACCTCCACAAGTGCAGGTTCAACAGTTGCATATTCTTTTTGGAATACATAAACATGTTTTATCGGTGCTGATCTCCCGATGTCAGATTCTTCTGAAACTGAGAAGTTCTTCTCAGGGATAGTTTTGAATGAATTTGATGCAGATACTAATATGGGGTGTTCCATCAAAGGGACAATGTCACCACTTCCCTGTAAAACATCATCAATGCAAACATGTGTTCAGTCAGCATCTCACAGACATAAGTTTTCATGAAACATCATCAATACAAACATGTATTCTGATGGTATTTTGCAACTAAAAGATAAAAGGAAGGAAACAGATTTCCAGCATTCAACTGTTCCAGATAATTGATTTTCATAAACCAGGGTGACTGATAAAAAATAAAATAAACCAGGGTGGCAAGGTCTTGTAAGAGTCCCATTAGTCTGTCTCAGCATCCCCTGTATGATCTAGCTACTTTCGGTCCAACATTTTCTTCAGTTGTGATCTTGTGGATTACTGATCGTCAGGCCCAATCTTGGAGGATGTCACATTTGGTCTGTTTTACACATTTCCTGACACGGGGTTTGAACATCTCGTTCCTCCCATGTTCTGAGATCTGCAAACAGGTTGGCTGATTCTCTTTGCTAGGGTGAAGGTCAGCAAAGTACACTTATTCAGGTGCATCCCCACAGATGAGATGCTACATGTTTAGTGGGGATGTTAGTGGTTTTCCGTGTTGCTTTTGTAATTGTTTCTCTTGCTTTTTGGTTACCTTTGTCAGTAGCTTTGTATATGCTTACCACTTCCTATATTCTCTTTTAATTTATGTCATTCTGTTATTTATTTATTAAAAAAGAATACTCAAAGGAGAAAGGTTCTAGTAGTAAAGGAAGTAAAGGGAGATCATGATCCAAATCTAGATCAAGTGTGAACATTGCCTTTTTCTATACTATTATTATTATTACTAATAGAATGACATACTCCGTGCAGATAGCTCCCTACCCCAGCCTGTTTTTCCTTTCCACTGCAATTTGGAAACTTGCTCTTCCTCCCAGATCAAGGCTTTCATTTAGACTACAGTACTTGACAAGGTTAACACTCAGGAAAACCTTCAAAGGAAAAAAAACTTTCCTTACCATTTCTCCTCAGAAATGTTACATGTGTAGGAGCAGTAAGGAGTCAGTGCACCATTTGTTTCTTCATTGCAGTTTTTTTTGGGATATTTGGTACAGATTTGTGAGACTTATTGGGTTTGATTGTACATTGCCAGAGGGAGTGGATGAATTACTAGAGCAGTGGAGATTCCCGGGTTTGGGGAAACGAGGACTGGTGATGTACAGACTTGTGGTTTATGCAGTTCTCTGGTCCATTTTGACTGAAAGAAACAGGAGGATATTTCAGGATGAGACCCATGGCATAAAGGCTGTTTTTTATCAGGTTACGGTTGTAGTTGCATCATGGGTATGTATGTATGTATCCGGAGTTCAGGGACCTCTCTGTATCAGATGTAGTCAGAGACAGGAGGACGATTGCATGGATCTACCTGCCCACGGTCACTCATCAGATGAGCTGGCAGCCTCCAGAAATGGGGACAATTAAGCTTAATTTTGATGGGTCTCTATGGGTAACCCGGGAGCTTCTGGGATTGTGAGGTGTTTAAAGATCACCTGGATCATATCATTCATGCCTTTTCTGGCCCTCTGAGGGAAGGGAATAATATTAGAACTGAGATACATGCTTTAGTTATGGGGCTGCGGGAGGCTAGATTTATGGGCTACCGAGATTTAGTGGTCTAAGAGGATTCGGCAGTGGTGATATCATGGTTGAGGGAGCGTAATGCTCAGGCATAGCGATGGTCAAATTTAGCTCGATTGGCTTGCACAGTAATGAGTGGGATAAACATCTCGTTTTCCCACATGCCTCGTTCAGCCAATGGAGTGGCAGATAGGTTGGCTAAGGGTCGAGTTCACAGACATTCGCTCTTCTGTGGTATCCCTAGTGAGAATATGCAGGCAAAGTAGTGTTATTATCTATTGTATAGTATCTGTTTCTTGTTTTTTTTTTCTCCTTTTTATTTTTATTTTTAGTTGCTTTTGTTGTGCTTTTGTCGTGACTTCTTTCCCTTGGAGAAGTCTCCTTTGTATATTCACCTCTCCTTTCTAATAAAATTTTCGTCATTCATGAAAAAAAAAATATGAACCTTTCTCCTTTGGCTTTCCCTAGGCTACCAGGCCTTCTGCCTGTATATCATTTTCAAAAGCCCTTTTTCTCAACGCATTTGAGAGAAAGGCTGTTGTACTTGTACATCCTTCATACTATTCTTTCCTAGCCATAGCATAGGGTAGTAATGAGATGCTCATATACGAGAAGACAATAATATTAGCACTTCATCTTCATCCTTAAGCCGAACATCAATACTTGCAAATTGACATGCAATTTTATTAAATTTATTGAGACAATCAGAAATAGATATACCTTCTTTCATTTGCAATATATATAAAATGCTGCTTGAAATACAAGTGATTGGTAAGAAACTTGGTCAAATAAAGGCTTTCAAGCTTAGTATTTGAGTCAATTCCTCATCAATAACATCCTACAGAACATCATTTATAAGACATAACAGAATCACGTTCACGGTTCTCAAACCATAATCTTCTGAATCTTCTTCAGATATTTTTTATTGATCGGTAATCAAAGTATATTAGTATTAAACAATAAGTAGAAAGTTACAGGTAAGCAAAAATGAAAAACCCCAATGTACACAAAATGTATACATAGATTAGCCCCCCAAACACCATCTGTAAGACACCAACAGACCTATAATACAGCATTTACAGACCAACAAAAGACTCCCAATTGTCCTTGAATTCCAAGAAAGACAGAGAACGTAAGGTCCCCCATGAACTAAACCAAAAGAACGAGGTCAAGAGAATCCCTTCTCCGAGCTTAGCCACTGAAGCCTCCATATCTTCAAAAATTCTGCGATTCCACTCTAACCATAACATCCAACAACAAACAAAAGGGAAAACATTCCATAACAGATTCTTTATGGTTTTTTTCTCCCCCACATGTCCAGAAGATCTCAAATCCTTCAACCAAGCCCACCGAACTCCCCAACGAATCAAAAAGTTACTCCAAAGCCTTCTAGCCACAACACAATGCAAAAATAGGTGAACCACTGACTCTTCCCTCATCTTACACGTGACACACCTGTTAGGAATCAGCCAACCATGCGAAATCAGATGATCCACCGTAAGAATCTTGTCCTTAGCCGCAGTTCACAGGGAAAACTGAACCTTCGAAGGGATAAAAGGCTGCCAAATCATCCTAGCAACGCCGCAGAGCACCGGGTTCAGGAAAGACGCCGAGTAGTAAGACTTAACCGAGAAAATACGTTTTCTGTGATTACTCCAAACCCTCACATATTGACCGACATTGAAATGATAAGTCTGAATCAGTTGCAAAAGCTGGCAAACTAAGTCTACTTCCCAATCAAAAAGGGCTTTTCTGAAGTTTAAATTGCAAGACACACCTCCCTGAACTCTAGAGATACTGCTGAACTTACCTCCCTTTAACAAAGAGATATTGAATAACTCCGGGAACTGTTACTGAAGAGGAGCCGACCCAACCCATTTGTCTAGCCAGAACAAAGTTCTATCACCATTGCCAACCTCTAATCGAATACCTTTAGCAAAAATCGAACTAAGACCAGAAATCACCTTCCATAAACCAACCCCATAAGCGCCTTGGGGAACAGGGGTAGACCAGTCCCCATCACAAGAACCGTATTTTGCAACAATAACCTTCCTCCATAGACTAGCACTCTCCGACCCGAATCTCCAAAGCCACTTCGCAAGCAAAGCTTAGTTGAATCTCACAAACCTCTTGAGGACCAATCCCCCTTGATCTTTGGGTTTGTAAACTTCATCCCACCGCACCAAATGATATTTGCTAGTATCTCCTTTCCCCCTCCAGAAAATGTTTCTCTGAAATTTTTCTAGATTGTTGGCAACACCAACGGGAATCTTGAAAAGAGATAAGAAATAAGTAAGTAGATTTGACAAAGAACTCCTAATCAGGGTTCGCAATGTCGGCGACATTTAGCGAAATGTCGCCGACATTTCGCCATTTCGCACCCTGGCGACACGAA
>JAUPMG010185717.1:0-10298 GCA_031762675.1 Pachysandra terminalis
TGGAAAGGTTGATCTTCACCACGGATGTGTAGAAGGTCATCTCCATGATCTGCATACGCTCCAGCAAGCAAGAACACGAAGAACATGGCAAGAACGCGAGGAACACGAAGAACAACAGAACAGAACTGCAATCTCTCACGAATTCCAATTCTATTCAAATTCTAATTCAATTCATCATAATCATTAGCCTATCAAAAGTCTTATATTACACGTTCTCCAATCTAAAAGTTACCTAAAAGAGATGGAAGACTAATCCAAAAAGACTCAACTACTGAACAGACACGGAACGGGTATTGAATTTACACGTGTGCTTGATCGCACCGCCTGTGCGATCGATCGCAATGTGATCGATCTTGCTATGCCGCGATCGATCGTACAACACATTCTGGGCTTTTCTAGACTGCACTTGGACTTGTTCCTTGGGCTTTCAATTGGGCTTTCTTCGTGGGCTTTTTCCTCCATCTTCAAGGTGTGTTTGGCTTGGATAATGAGCCTTGATCATCTCCTTTTTTGGACTCTTGAAGCTTGATCCAATTGAAGCTCTAGTGATTTGGTTTAAGCCCACATTCTCCCTCATCGTCCTTAAACCTGCAAAACAATATAATTGCATCAATTCATTCACAATAACATATCTCTAAGACTAACAAATAGCAGTAATAAGTCCAAAAGTGCAAGTGTTACACACTTATCAGAACTCTATAAAATCCCAGCAAAACCCTGGGAAAATCCCTACTATAATTCTAATAAAAACCCTTTAGAATCGCCTTAAAAAAAATCTACAAAAAGCCCCAATTTGAATTTCCTAATCCTGCCATTATTGTCGGTCAAGCCGAGTTCTCTAGGAATTGAAAATCAAATTTTATTCAAAATTCTTTGTAATCTGATTCAAATAATTCAATAAAGATTATATTTAAATTTTTGTTTGTGATTTTATATTTTTAGGGATCTTAAATCTTTGGGTTATTCTTTATATGGATTTCGATTATCTTTAGTATATTTGTGATTGAGTTTTATCAGTATTAAATTTTTTTAGAGTTAGGATAATTAGAGATCCTTAATTCCCTAGGTCACATAGGAATTTTTATATTTTATGTTTTTAGGACTTTCTTGGTTTATTTCTAGGCACTTTTTATTACTTTAGGATTTTATTTTCATTGGACAATTAAAATTAGACCAGGTAACCAGTTGAATCGGAAGAGAGTGGGTGCCTAACATCTTCCTACTCTCTTAACTAAACCTCCCAACCCAATCTGGTTAGACCTTGTTTCAAAGCTTATTTTTTGGGTCTATTTTTTGAGATTAAATGACCTACCTGGGTGACCATTCACACTCGAACCCATTGAATGGTGGTGACTCCAAAAAACTCGATTTATCTAGGGTCCACCCGACCCGGGGTAGTTCACAAAGGGTATTTCTATCATTTTTACTAGCGGATGGAAACTGCAGTACTGCACTTAGGACCTTCAGAAGTTTTTAAAATTTTTCTCTTTCAAGGATGCTAAAGAGATTACTAGTTTTTGCATGGTATTTTAATGTTTAGTCGTTAATATTTGAGGGTAAAAAGTTGTTAATTACTTTTTCAGAATTATTTGGGGCCTTAAAAGAAGGTTAAATATGGCTTCTAATTCAACTAGTTTAGGGTGATACATAATTGTATTGACTAAAACCTATGCCTAAATTGAGAACATTAACCATGATCGTAGAAGATCCTCACTTTACCACACTTTTACATTCATCAGAAATTAAAAATAGATATTAAAAAAGACATTTAGAGACAAAAATAGAACATCAGGTGGCTAATATCCAAGCATAAGCTTAAATTCTTATCATACAGTTTACAATGCATATATATCAGCAAAACTTAGAATCCAAACGAAGTCAATCACTTGATTCATTCAACAATGAGTATATTAATTAATATTATTAGTGATATTATATTGCATTGTTGTATGAATCTTCTAATTCTTTGCTAATTGTCCACTTGCTTTTCATATCTTCTAATATCTTGCTAGTTCACCAGTTTTTCATATGTACCCTATTCAATAAGTGACAATGTATTATTATAATATCAAATATAAAACATTATTAATTTTTTATTTTTTAACTAAGAATCAAAACATTTTTATCTTTAATGAGCATACCTTGTGGTTCTTCTTCTCTTTCGGATGTTCAAATATCTTAATTGTTTTAGTAGAATGCCTTATTTTCGTCCTCGTATTAACTGAATAATGGAATATTTGAAACAAATGGAAGCATTAAGGAAAAATGTTATATTATTTTATAAATAATATATAACATCATACCTCATCAAAACAAGCCTTCCAATTTTCAATTACAAAATGTTATATTATTTTATAAATAAAAAATGGGATTTTATTTTAAATAATCTTTTAAATTACATGTATTTTGTAGTAAAATATTTATTTATATTTACACCTTCATTGAAATACATTTTTCCATTTTCACATAATTGCATTCACTTGATATCCTCCAGGTAATTGTTAAGAAGAATGTTAAGATGAAATTAAATAAATTGAGACAATAAAAGCTTATATATTTGATTAAGATTATTGACATGATTTTTTTTAGAATTATAAATGATTACTTACAGCATTTATATCTTGAGTTTTTATGTTATGTATGTGTATCCAACAAATTAAAAGAAAGAATAATAAATTATGTTAAACCAAAAGGAACTTGCATTTGATTACGTAATTGTCATAGTGAAAACTACTGAAGAGGTTACTTGTAGTGACCTGAACCTAGAAATTAATATAACGATTAATTTGTGATTAATTAAATGGATTAATTTAGTTATAATTAGAATCCAAGTTTAAATTTGATTGTTTTATGTACCTAATTGATATAGAAACTTGAATTGGTTAATTTAAGAGTGATCATAATCCTTAGATTAATTTAATAAAATCATATGTTCAGATTGTGTGAGAATTGTAATGAAAAGATGTGATGAATCTATATTTATTATAATTAATTGAAGTATTGGGGCAGATTGTAATTGATATAAATTATAAGGAAGTGTAGTATAATTATTCAAAGTTTGGTTGGTTGAGATTGAGTTGGTCGTATGAATCATTTATTAGAAGGAAAGGTTAGATTAGTAATTCAAATAGGATTTGAATTAGATTAGAAAGAAATAGTTTCTAATTAGTAGGAGTTAGTTACCTTATCTAATTAGGAAGATGCGTATGGATCATAGAGGGGATAAGGGAAGGTTATTTGAATTCAAAAAAAAAAGGAATTTAATAGAGAATAGGAAGGTAATTGGGAATATAAATTGGGAGAAAGAGGGTGGTGTGTGGACTAAAAGAAGGAACATAAATTAGGGTTTTGGGTTGAAGAAAAAAAGAGAGATAAAAGAAATGAGGCTACTGCAAGAGATGGGTGTAGGAAGTGCAGAAAAGAGAGGAATGAAAGAAAGAGAGAAGGAAAAGAGTGCCAGAACAAGGAGAAGAAGTGAGAATAGAGAGAAGAGGCTAGAAGAAGAAGAGAGGATTTTGTAGAAATCTGAGTTTCAGCATTGAGGTAGGTCACCTTGGTTGCTCCTTATGTTGTCAATAATGATTTCCATGGTTGTAGATGAATGATATTGTGTATATCTTTGTGCATTTATGAATATAATCATGTGTATATATGTTGATGTATTGATTGTATGTTCAGATATTAGATACAATTGAATTCAAGGTGTCAAGTACATGTTAGGTTGTAATGTGCGTTTAGCGAACATATATATATTTATAGATCATTTTTATGAAACTCGTATGATGTTGAATGTGTATCGTATGTGCTTAATCATATATATGTATGGGTGTATGCATGTGCATGTGTGTGTGTATATATATATCTGTGTGTGTGTGGGGGGGGGGGGGGGGGGGAGGTGTGTTTATGCTCATGGACAAAGTGTATGTATGACTCATGGATAAAGTGTATGTATGATTATGATGAATAAAATTATATAGAATGAATGCTTGAATGAAGGAGGATTATAGAGTGAATAATGAACACATGAATATGTAAAATAATGACATGTAGATAGGGAAATCATCACTATTTGACAAGAGACCAAAAACAAGAATTAAAACTGGAGAGTCACCAAGATCTAAAGTATCGATGAAATAACCAATGATAGTAAGTTTATGAAATTTATGTTATATTTTTTTATTATTCCCCTTGTTCGTTAGTAACACAGTTCAACATATTTGAAGTGATTTCAATAAGTATATAATTAGTTATGGTCAAAATACCGAACATACGGCAAAGCTGAAAGACCCTGAAATTTACTAGAAAATGAACCGAAACTTAAGGGGACCAAAGGGTCAACCGAAAATTCTTAGGTCCACCCTTAGGTCGGCCAAAGGTAGGGGCCGAAGCCCATTTTGGGAGACACTTTGTGGGAAGTATAGTTTGACCCTAGGGAAGTTGTTTGTGGTGGTTATATCCCATAGAAATGTGTAGGTAAGGAGTTGTTCGCCAAAATAGGGTGATGTGCCATGAAGTGTTGTTTATGTGAATGAGGTTGAATACTATTACTTATATGAGGATGTGTATTATTGTATTGGCATGAGTAGCATGTTTTAATGTTATGATTGAGTGTGTTTAAGGTGTAACATGAGATATGCATGAGTTATGTTGAATGGTCTTTGTGTGACCCATCCATGCATTAGATATGCATAAGGTTAGAAATGAGTTGTAGTAGTGGTAAAGGGTCCTTGAGTGACCCATCCATGCATTCGATATGCATGAGGAACAAACATGAAAAATAGTTACGGTAATTGAGCCCGGTAGATTGAAAATCCTACAAAACCATGATGTCCACATGAGATGTAAGAGAGAAGTGTCTAGTTATATTAAAATGGATGCCCAGTAACTACATTACTTGATAAGATAGTGTCATCTAGCTGCATTAAACTCGGATGCAGAGATAACTTGGAACCGGCTGATCACGGGATAAGAATTGCATTAGTTAGCATTACTATGTGTGTTGCATTACTTGCATTTAATCATCATTTGGCATAGCATTCATTCACTATGTTTTCTGCATTTTCTTAATATTCTTCATATCTACTTGTTGTTTTTAATATTCATGTAATGATGTGGATGAAATATTAAGACTTGGGTCATGATGTAATGTTTATGATTGATTGATTATGATTATTGAATATACAAGGGAAATTACGATGTGAATTTACAGTAGGTTGTGATTTTGTGTTTTTGGCTAGAGTTAGTGTTGATAATGATGTGAATGGAATACTAATACCTGTGTTATGATTGTTAAAGATAAATTGGAAAGCATGTTAATAATTTCAGCATGAGTTTATGTGTGAATGAAATTATTGTTGATGATGTGACACATAGGACCTATAGTTTCTACTAAGCCTCAAAAGCTCACACCTACTTGTGCTGTCCATCCGACAGGTTAAGATGGAGAATCAGAGCGATGGATGCTTGGAAAAATGAATTTATTAGTTGTTTTTGTTTTTAGTTGATGTTTAATTGTAATAAGCTAGGTGAACTTTAAAATTCAATTTGTTGTTGTTTTAAGATGTGAAAATGATGTAATGGACTTGGAGAACTTGAATTTAAGTTGGTTTGGTTTAAATGACATCTGATTATATAATGGTTTGATTATGATTTAGCTTCCACTTTTATGTATGTTTTGAGGTTGGTTTCTGCATCCAAGGGATTTGGATTCGAAGGTCGCACCTTGGAGTCCTAGAGATCCTATATCTCGGATCTGGGGCGTGACATTACTCTTGCTCCAATATTTTTTGTAGCTCATCTTTGACCAACATTTTTAGTTGTGTGTTGTTCATTTTTATTGAAACATGTCATAGGACAATAAACCCTTATTTTTGGAATCTGTATGGGAAAAGAAATTTAGAGTTAGTACAATATAAATTTGTAAGTGCATGTTTTTACTTTGAAAATTAAGATCTGCATAAAAAATATTAAATACCATGATGATACTTGAGCAATCATACTGTTAATTCAATTTATATAGTGTTAATATGTATTTGATAACCACAAAATAGTAAAATTGTAGTACGGCATGCGGATATAACTAAATATATTATTTTGTTTATTATGGTTACATTGTCCTAAAAATAATTTAAAACTAAAAGTTTAAAAATTGAGATAAGAAATGATTTTAATTGAGATTTTTTTTATCCATTTTTATTAAGGGTAATGTTTTACCTATTCATTCTAGGGTGTATACATTATCTAATTGTCACATCCCAAACCTTAGAAATCTCATTAGATACTTGAAGATTTGAAATATAACTCTCACCCCATTTTCACATGGGGGTGGTAGTCCATACATAGCCAAATTACAACATATAAGTAAAAATTATGGAAATAATATTAGGAAAAATCAGTTAAAAACTGATGTCCATGACATTCAAATCAAAAGATCAAAACAGCAGAAATAACTAATACTCCTAGTCTCATGCTTAAAGCAAAATCCCTGCCATCTATACGATTAGCCAAACTAATGCTAAAAGTAATTAATAAATCCAATAAAACCTATTACAAAACTAAGATAATTTCTATTTCAAGCATTCGTCAAAAACAGTAGCTTCTTCATAAGCTTGTCCTTCGTCTTGATCACAATAGTCCATAGTTCTTTCATCTCTAGACCTAAAATGTTGTTGCTCGAAATCGTAAGCTACACTTAGCTTAGTAAATAAACAGTATTTAGAATCTGAAGTAGGGTCAATGCCACTCTTTAATAATAATTCATAGGCTAAACAGAATTAGAAGTATGCAATAATGATGTGACACTACAAAACAGAGGGTATTTAGCGGCTGTTTTTAGCAGAGGCTGTCTGGACCGCTAGTATAAAGAACATACATCGGCGGTCAAAACAAACCACTGCTATATTGCATCTAGTTGCGCGGTTATTATGGTCTCATAGTGACGGTCTTTTTATAACCACTGCTATACCCCGTCGGCAATAAAGAACAAAGGACGGCGCACATGTTTTTTTTCCGCTGTAATATAATATTCTAGGACTGTCCTTTGACCGCCTCTAAAAGATCCACCCCTGCGCGAAGAAGACTTCCCCTTCCCTTTCTTTTCTTTTTCTTTCTTTCTTTCCCGCTTCCTTTCTCTCTTTCCCCAAAATCCCCAATCGAAAAACCCCAACCTCTCTCTCTCTCTCTCTCCCGTGATCTCTTTTGCTCGCTTGCTCTCGCTATCCTCCGTGCCATTAGCGAACGGTTGTCGTTATTTCGTACGACTGGTAAGATTTACTTGCATCACCACCATCGCCACCCTTTTGGTCTCACTGGAATTCTCCCTTCTTATCCAACTCCTCCACCGTCTTCTACTCCCTGGAACCCTAGACTCTGCACTTATAACTCCTTCTTTAGAATGGAGGTATGCATCTTCTTTTATATTCCTTTTTAATATTTCCTTCCGTTGTTATTGTTATTGGAAATACTTTTTTACTAAATCTTAAATAATTAAAATTGATCTAAAACATACACTGAAATGATAGATTGAGGTTCGAGAAAGTTTTATTTCTTTGCAAGAAATTATTGATTGAAATTGTTGATTCTGTTTGGGTCACCTAAAGTGGGCTAGAAATTTTCATTTACAATATTTTTTTTTTCTTCTCTTTAATTATGAACGGGGCCTTCTCTGTTTCATAGTGATGATGACATGTTGCTTGAATCTCTTGGTTTGTTCAATTTGATTAACTTTTTGATTTATATAGTTCTTTCATTTTCTTAAAATTTTAGTCCATTTTTCTTCTTTCTATTGTGTCCTTAACAATCAAATTCCGCTTAACTGTTTAATTTTCTTTTCCAGTGATTTCTAATTAGGAATGTATCTATTAGCTAAAGTATAAATTGTCAGCTGAGGCTTCCAATATCTAGGTTTTCAGTCAAATTATTATTTCCAGCTCTTTTTTCAGATAAGCATTCATTTAACTGATAAGTGATTCTATTTATCTAGGGCACATGTCACAACCCAAACCGGAAATCCTCGTTGGAGGTTCAGAATTTGGATTCGCAACCTTCACCCCAAACAAAACTTGGGAGTGATAAGCGATATCTAGTCAAGTCGGGCTAAATATAAAATGGATATTAAGTAAGATACAGATTATGAGATTTTTAAAGTTCCTAAGTAATATCCAATATTTACTCATTATATAAGCAGCGGAATTATAAACTAGTCTAGTATTTTTAAATCAATTCCTAATAATAGTTTAGGTAAATACCTAAATGAAATCCTAAAGAATATTACATCTATAAGAATTAAATTATCAGAGTCGCAAGAAGATATATATATATATATATATATATATATATTGGGATTTCCTTAGGGAGGATTTATAAGATAACTGAAAGAAAATAGATATATTACAAACCCATGCTTAGATGAAATCTAAATGAACGTTATACAATGGGAATTTTAGCTTTAAAACAAATACTAGCTATTACATTACTTTAATAAATAAGATTCACGGTCAAATCTTCATCCGGGACTTCATCTCGATCTTCGTCAAACGTACCTGAAATGTGGTCGCTATAGAGCGTGAGCTACACTAGCTAGTAAGTATGATACCTTCAGGAATATATAAGACAATCCTAGGAAACATGCAATTCTTAATACTTACAGTCCATACAACAAACAATAAAATCAGATGCATGAGGTCAATTTATTGAATAATGCATGATGTGTGCCTACCTTACAACTATCACCACATGTGATCTATGCAAACATTCTAATCTACATCAATCTATGTGCTTATTCAGGTAGACCAATCCACCTTTGGGCAGGACATGACCCAAAGATAAGATCCTTTATGATTAGTGACACTTAATAATGGTTCCAGCAAATGATCTTAATCGTACTATCCCAGGGTGCTCACATTAGAGTTCGCTCAATTTTATGATTCGGATATTGGGTTTTACCACTATAAGGTGCCCTCACCTATCATCTTTCCTCAAGTCTTTTCGAATCTATACCTAAGATGTATCCCGCACCATAGGAATACAAACATTGGTGTATTGGGATGATCAGTCCCTCAACCACCTAATCCAAGTCTCCTCACTTATGATGACTTCCAGGTCACCATATTCTCATGTAATAAACAGAAATCCGCTAACTATGGAATCAGGGACAGGGTGTTACTCATAGACCAAATCCATGGTCAATAGTTAATGTTGTGCATGTGATAAGGTGCACGCTAACTAAGCATTCAAGTAGTAGTGTACAGGGTGTAATCATAACAATTCACATGAAGCATATATCACAATTCAACATAATAAAATCATAGAAAAGTAGTTGCATAAGATTAACTTAAACATTCACGTGTAAAGTGCCAAATATAACATTAAATATAGGTGTTGACCATCTATGTCAATCTTTCACATTTTATCACTGCAAGGAAATGGTTCCATGAGGAGACAATTACAGATGTTTGACTATTCCAAGTCAATCTTTCACGTACGTACATTTCGCGTTACTAATCTAAGTTAAGAGATAAAAGCTATACTAACAATATGGATAGTACATATGGCATACAAACAAGATTACATGCTACTTTGTGTATAGGGTGCATTAGAACCTAGTAATAATATGCATCTCCTACACATTCACTTAGTATTAATCTACACTACACTAACTCATATCATGGAACAGTATCTACATTATCAGCATAAGGTTATTTAATTCACACAACTAACTACACATCACACTAATGTACAACAACTATCAACCTAAAATCCTAAGTCCTACACAATAGGTTCGGCGGGGTCCTCGGTGCACCGAGATCTCCTTCGGCGACCTCTTCGGTGGACCTCGCCTGAGATTCGGCGACGTTTCCAGAACTTATTTTCTCGGCGACCATTTCGGCACCCTGTCAGCGCACCGAAGCCAATTTCGGCCCCCCGAAGCTACATTGGTGACCTCTCGACTGACATTCAACCTCAACGACCTTTCGGCGCACCGAGATGTCCGCCCTCAGCCCAAAATTCATGTTCGGCGACCGTTCGGCGCACCTAAGAGTTCGCCGAACGTCGCGAACCATGGGGTTTTTCTATAAATTTGGACACATATCAAAAGCAAACTACTAACATACATTTAATAGTTAAAATCTATTAAGTTACAACTCTAAATCATGGCATTGAACCAATGTTTTAGATCAAGTAAAATAATTCCATTCTCTAACCAGTAAACAAATTAAAACGAATCACCAAGCATTTAATCTAGTTTAAAACATGAGGTTGAGTCCTAACTTATCATCTTAGACATTTGATTCATCCCA
>JAUPMG010185726.1:0-10298 GCA_031762675.1 Pachysandra terminalis
TGGTGCTCGCTGAACAAGTCCAGAAGATGATTCTACACGACGGCGACAGAAATTAAGAGGGAGTCTTTATTTTGTGTAAGCCCGATTAGTGTTTGTAATCTTGATATCTTAATGGATTGTTCAATGTCTGGGCGTGGCCCTGAGGAGTAGGTTTTTACCGAATCTCGTAAAAATTGCATGTGCTCTTATCTTATTATGCTTTAGATAATTTCAATTAAGCTAATAATTTACAATAATTGGATTAATTGTTAAAACCGGATCTAAAAATTGGTATCAGAGCAGGTCACTAACAAGTTTGGTGAGATTTTGGAAGAAGATTGGTGTTTGCAGGCAAGGGATTTTATGCGAGAAGGAGGATCAGTTTCACGCCCTCCACTGTTGGATGGAACGAACTACTCGTATTGGAAAGCTCGAATGAAACGTTCATCAAGACGATTGATGAAAAAACATAGCGCACTGTACTCACTGGCTGAACTCATCCTGCCGCCATGGACTCTGAGAAAAATGTCATTCCCAAATCTGAGGAGACTTGGTCCATTGATGAAGACCGATCGGCCTACAACAACTCAAAAGCTTTGAACGCCATCTTCAATGGTGTTGATGCAAATCAATTCAAGTTGATATCTACATGTGAATCAGACAAAGATGCATGGAATGTCTTGCAGATTGCTCATGTAAGAACCACAACCATAAAGCTCTCAAAGCTCCAGATGTTGGCTACCATGTTAAAAAATTTGAGGATGCTTGAGAATGAAAAAATTGCTGATTTTAATTCTAAATTGTATGAGATAACTAATGAGGCCTTTGCCCTTGGAGAAAAATATTCGGAGACAAAGCTTGTAAGAAAAACTCTAAGGTCATTGCCTGAAAGGTTTTTATACAAAGTCACGGCCATTGAAGAAGCTCGAGATGTGAGCAATATGAGATTAGGTGAATTAATGGGGTCATTGCAAACCTTCTAGATGAATCTGAAGCAAAATAAAAGGGAGAAAAACATTGTTTTTCAAGCTGAAGCTCATAGATCCATTGAAGAAGAAGAAGAGTCTGATGACAAAGAAGGTATATTTGAAACTTTTGCTTTACTAACCAAGAATTTCAGCAAAATTCTGAAGGAGATGAACAGGATAAATACAACCTCATATTTTGGAAAGTTCAACAGCTTTCAGAGGAGTAAGATCGTTGCCAAATCTCTTGATACTAAGAAAGAGGGCAAGGGAATGCAGTGCCGGGAGTGTGAAGGTTATGGGCACATTCAAAATGAGTGCCCTTACACTCAAGAAAAATGGTAAATCCTTAAACACCACCTGGAGTGGTGAAGAGTCAGATGGTAGCCAAGAAAATGATGAATAGCATATGAGCAATCATATTGCACTTAATCTCATTACAAGTGAAGAGGCTTTTGACAGTGTTGTTAAAAGCAATGTTGCAACAACTCTTGTAACAAGTTTGACAGATGATGAGGATTCTTAATAAGCCAAAACTGATTCTGAATCTGAGTATAGCAACGATGATGAAGAGGGCAAAAAAAAATTAAAAAATAAAAAAGAAGAAGAAAAATAGATTTTGGTAAGGGTAATATATATATATATATATATTAATTATATTCTTTGCATATGTTGGGTCAGGTCGGGCTTTTTGGGCTGTACAAACAACAGCTCGAACTCAACCCGAACTTCTCAGGCTCAAAATTAAGCTCGGCTTGAATTCAAACCCAAACTAACTCATGAGTTCGGGCTCTTATTCAGGTGGGCCGAACTAAACTTACAGCCCTAAGCTAATTGCCAAATAACAAAACAGAATTCCGAGTCAACCCACCGTCCGAGTTTTATAACCACTCTAGGTTTTTCTTTAGGTGGATGAATCATTTGGTAGGCTGTAAGTTATATTTTATATGCAGCAATAAGGCAATCTTAAGATCAAGATTGTATCTATACCTTTTATACTTTTCAAAGAAGTCAAAAGAAACTCCATTAGGTGTTAGATAGATCAACTGATTAATTTCCATTAATATATATATCAACAAGTAACACTAATATAATAATTAATCCTAGTTTTGGACCCTTTCCCTCTATTAGGTGATCAATCAACATCTTTAATTAATTTTTAGAAAGTATTTTTTATATGAGATTTGATCAAATATAGAAATATAATTATATTTAGATTTGAATTTATTTCTAAATCAAATATTAGGTTAATTCAATTTTTATAGCTATCTTTTTGTATTTTTTCTATTTAAATCTTAATTAATAGTGCTAAGAGTATTGAAAAAGATCACAATTGGGCCTTGTTAAGAAAGAAAGATAAATAGAGATGAAGAACACAAATCAAGCACAAATTAAAAAAATCGGAAGAGTCGATGGCTGGATCATTAGTACTTGCTGAACGCCTTAGTAGCTTCAATCTCGACACCTCAAATAAAAAAAAAATACAAAAAGATAGACATAGAAATTGAATTAATAAAAATTTTAATCTAGAAATAAGTTCAAATCTTCCATTAGAATTTTATTAAACTATAATTAAATCTCTTTTGAAACTCCCTTATATATATAGTGAGATGGACATGATACTGTGTATCTCACATACATGTTTTTGTGCAACCTTTTTATTTCTCTTTTAACTAGTGCATCCTCCGCTATAAAGTGTACTGCATCCTCCATTATAAAGCTCAATTATATGGAAATCATGGATTTGAAGTCTTTAGCAGGAGAAATAAATCTCCTCTTCCCTTTCATCCTTTGCCTATTTGCATCTCTTTTCTTTGTCATCCTCAACCTCAAGCATCTTAGATCTTTGAAGGGTCAATCTCTTCCACCAGGGCCCTATCCATGGCCTATTATAGGCAACATCTTCAATATGGGAAGGAAACCTCATGTGTCCCTCGCAACCTTATCTCAAGCTTATGGCCCTCTCATCTCCTTAAGACTTGGTACACAGCTCCTTGTTGTTGGATCGTCGCCGGCCGCCGCTATCGAAATCCTCAAGACGCATGATCGGATTTTCTCCGCTCGCTATGTACCGCACGTTGTACCGGTCAAGAGTCACGAACGCAACCATTTATCGCTCGGATGGGCGGCCGAATGCAACGATCAATGGAAGTACTTACGCACAATATGTCGAACCGAGTTGTTTTCGTCGAAAGCCGTCGAGTCTTCGGCAAATTCGAGGGAAAAGAAGGTGATGGAGATGGTGGGATTCTTGAATTGTAAGCAAGGTGAGGTTGTAAATGTTGGAGAAGTAGTGTTTGCTACTGTTTTTAACACATTGAGTAACCTTTTGTTGTCAAGAGATTTTATCGACTTGGAGGATGAGAGTGTTGATGAGAGCATGAAACAGCTTATAAGGAGGATTATGGAGTTGGCAGCTACTCCAAATTTAGCTGATTTCTATCCAGTTTTAAGTGGGTTAGATCTTCAAAATCTTAAAAAGAAATCCATGGAGTTGTTTTGGAGAATATGTGGTATGTGGAAGGCTGTCATCAAGGAAAGAAGAGAGGATGATGTCTTGATGCGACGAGATTTCTTGGATGTTTTGATCGATAACGATTTTAGTGATGAACAGATCAATCAATTGCTCCTGGTTTGGTCTTTCTCATCCTTCATCTCTTACCTTTCTCTTTCATTTAGTATATATTATTCAAAGGAGATGACTAGCTTCTCTTTGTCAAAATAAATAAAGGTTAAATTACATTCCCACCCCTTTGGGTTTGGCTTAATGGCAACAAGTACTCAAACCTTGGCCATCACAAAAGCCGGCCCAACCTGATACGATTTGGTCTCTTCCCAGGCATAATACGGCACGATAGACTTTATTAGTGCCGTGTTGGGCCTAGGTTCATGGCCCAAGGCCGAGGCACGATTGGGTGCGGGGCATATGATAGGATTTTCACATTATTAAAGGCTAAAATACGAGTTTGACCCGGCACAGCACGATAATAATCGAATCTCGTATCGTGCAGGGATTAGAAGTCCGCAATTAAGCACGGCATGACACGAACATTATCACATCGGGCCGGGACGTGCGACCTATTTGTACACCCTTGGAGCCCGTTAAACATACCCAAACCAAACCGAACTTTAGTGCATATACTCTATACCAAACTAGGCCAATTGGGAGCAAATTATAGTGTTTAATATATGTGTAGACACATGTTGCATTCGCATACAACGAGTCTATAGATTGGGAGTTTTTCATTTTTTTGGTCAGAAAAGGGTATTTGTTATTTATTTATTTATTTTTGTTTTTGATATGTCCACAACGATGGTCACTTGACCACTCCCCCCATAGATAAGACACGAGTTCAAACCCCAGATTCTCTCCACCCCATCCCTCTTTTGAGGGGAGGTCTAGGGCTGTCAGCTAGCCGTGCTAGCTCGGGTTGTATAAGCCGAGCTTGGGCTTTATGAATAGGCTCGGAAGTTATATATACATCCATATTCATATATCTTATATCATTTATTAATATTAAACACATATGTTAATATATTATATTACATATGAATCATCAACTATAATAAGCTTTTCATGAACGGAGCTTGAACCCAAAATACTTTAACGAACTTAGGCCTTGCTCAAGATTTACGAGCCTGAGCCAAACTGAACAAAGCTCAGCTCGTTTACAACCCTAGGGATATCCTACCAATGTCTCAAAGGACGGAAGATCTGGTATTTATTATATGTCCCAATACCATTTGGTATAGAACATGTCAATGACATATATGCATGACTAGTAGGAACCCATATACATGTCCTGTTTTGAATGATGTTAAGGCAAATAACAAATACCCTCGTCTAGACAAAAAATTATTTTCCTACAAATTGGGTTGGGTTGGAATGTTGGATTGGGTTTAGGGTTTGCCATTTGAATTTGATTCAGGCTGAAAAGGTCGGTTCTAAATTGAGTTCAGTTTGGTTCTGGGTTGAGCTTCATTAATCCCGGTCTCATTTTGGGTTGCTGCCAACCCGAACCGAATTGCAGCTCTTAACATTATGCTTATTCTGATGGTGTTCATTTGTGGCAGGAGCTATTCAGTGCTGGTACAGATACCAGTAGCTCAACAATAGAGTGGGCAATGGCAGAGCTAATAAAGAATCAGGAATCCATGAACAAAATCCGAGCAGAACTCGCAAGAGAGATCGGCAAAGACGTCGTAAGGGAGTCCCATTTCCCTCATCTACCCTACCTACAAGCATGTGTGAAAGAAACACTGAGATTACACCCACCGGCACCATTTCTCCTCCCTCATCGTGCACTCCATACATGCAAGGTTATGGATTACACCATCCCTAAGGACTCTCAAGTGTTTGTGAACGTCTGGGCAATCGGTCGGGACCCCGCAACATGGATCGACCCTTTAAGCTTCAAACCCGAACGATTCGTCGAGTCGGAATTGGACTTCAAGGGCAGTGATTTTGAGTTCATACCCTTTGGAGCTGGAAGGAGGATATGTCCTGGACTACCCATGGGAGCTAAGCAAGTTCACTTAATTCTTGCTTCTTTGATCCACTCCTTTGATTGGTATGTTCCACAGGGAAAAGATCCAACTGAGCTTGACACGAATGAGAAGTTTGGTGTAACATTGCAGAAGGAACAACCATTGCTTCTCATTCCCAAAGTAAGGAAGTAATAAGCTAGACATGACATTGAGAAGTTTTTGGAGTAATGTTGCAGAAGGAACAACCATTGCTTCTTGACTGATTCAGTGTTCTTGCATATATATACTGTGGTTGTACATGTACTCTTTATTTGGGTTGAATATATTAATATTTTTAAAATTAAAAATATAATATATTAAGATTATAAGAATTATTGTATTTGAAATTATGGTTGGGAATTTCTTAGTTCACATGAATGTCAAAAAAATATAAAATATAAAATAATTTCAAGAATATAAAATCTCAATTGATATTAGATAATGATAATTTTTAATAAGAACTTAGATCAATGTTTTAAAACCCGGCGCGCGGATGGCTAGTTTAACCGGTTGAACCAATCTCAAGGATCAATGTTTTAAAACCCGGCTTGGATGGCTAGTTTAACCGGTTGAACCAATCTCAGTTGTGTAATAGAGCCGATTGGGCTTTTAACCCATTAAGTTTTGAAAACTGGTGAGACCCATCGGTTGAACCAGTGACCCAACCAGTTAAGACCCATCAGAATTTAACAAAAGCTTTAGAAAAGAATTGGTATTTTTCTTCTTTTCTTCTCGGTTGCAAATGGATCACCTTTTCCTTCCACCCCCTCTTTCCACCTTTCTTAAGGTTCCGTTTGGAAGCCAAGATAGTAATTAGTTGGAAAAGTAATGTGCGAGAAAGTAATTTGTTCGAAAGTGAAATCTAATTTTTCTAGAAATTGTTTAGCTTTTTGGGAAAATGTATAGTTATGAAAGAAAATTTGGATTTTAATATTTGGTTAACATGAATGAATGAGAAATTTTTTTCATCTGTCTATTTTACCCTTCATTGTATAAGAATAAGAAAAAAGAAGCTTTGGTGGTAAAGGGGAGCATACTCTTGTCCTCACCTTTTTTATAAAATAATATAATTATTTAATGACAGTAATGAATTTTGTATTGTTAATATAATATTTACATGTATACAATATAAAAAAATAATAATTATTTAAGTATTTATAACATATCCTTGTAATTTATAATTTTCTAAATTTAAAAAGTAACTCATTTGAAATTATAAGGTCGGGCTGAACCGGACTCAAGTTTGATGTATTTTAAATACATGGGACTTGGGCTTACACCTTTGAGCTCGAAAATCAGGCCGGGCTGGGCTCAGGCCAGTATAAATAATGTTATATTGGGTGTAAACCCGGCCCATTGCCACCCCCTCGGGACTGTGTCAAATCACTGGGCGGTCCCTGTTAGCTATCTAACAGAGGATCCCGACCTGTACAATCAATCATATGGGCATTGCACCAAAGGATGCGTACTTTCATAATCATTAGCTTTGCACCAAATATATTGAGTTAGGTTTAGCCCTTTTACTAACAGGTTGGAAAATCATGAAACTGAACCATGCCAACCTTTTAATAAACGGGTTGAATTCGTCTAACCCGTTTTATTTTTTAATTAATTATTTTTTCAATTTAATTTTAAATTAGAGTTAAATATAATATTATTTAATATATTCTATTTTACTAAATATTATAAAAATATTTAATAAATATGATTTTTTGAAAAAAAATAAATAAGAGATATATTGAACTTATGATTAGGTTTAGAAATACCTATAAATAAAAAAATAATTATTAAACATAATTATAAATCATAAAATAACTCTTAAATGGGTATTCAACGGATTGGCGGGTTGGGTTCAAGTTGACCCGTTTACAGATGGGTCGAAAAAACCTAAACCCAAATCCAATCCAATCAATAAACGGATCTACATGAACCTATTTGTTTGGATTGGGTCCAAACAGGTTAATGGGTCAGTTCAAAAATTGCGAGCCCTATTCCAACTCGTCTGGGTTTAAACAAGGATTTGGATTGGCTTTGATATACCAACCTGACCTAACCATGAACTGAATTGAATCCGACCCAAACTTGATTCTTAAGACTTCAATTCCAAGTTGAATCCTCTATCATCTTCTTCCTATTTCCGGTTAGGCTATTAATACCCGTTTTCTTTTTCGGTTAATGTTACTGTATCACCAATGTTGACTATGCCATTATCAATATTATATTTTTGTAATAGCACAATCAAAGATCATTTAATAATAAAGTCCCATCTGGCGACTGCCCACCCTGGGCTAGGACTGTCAATGGGTCGGATCTACATCCGTATCGACCAGAATCTATATAAAATTATTCAATTAAATTAGATATTTGTCCGATTAAATATCTGTTGGGTCGGTTTTGGATTCGACTAAGTGAATCCGTTTATAATCGGATCTGAACTAACAGAGATTTTGGTTGAAAAGCTTTTCACACTCTCACGTTAGAAAGAGTATTTCTATTTAATGAACATGTGTGATGGTTGGTACACCATGGTAAACATAAGTTACATTTTGAAAAGATTACAACAATCAAGGATAAGAAGTTTGTTAGGCTTCTTCTTTATCTTTATCTTTAATATGCCTCTGCAAGCACAACTGTATATCAAGAATTGTAAGCTTGAGACGTAGAGTTTTGAATCTTGGTGATGATAGTGCTTTTGTGAGAATATTAGCCACTTGATCAAGCGAAGATATGAATCTTACATCAAGATCATATCGAGCAACTTTATCACGCACAAAGTGGAAATCAATTTCCACATGTTTAGTGCGAGAATGAAAGATTGGACTGGCAGTTAAGTATGTAGCTCCAATGTTGTCACACCACAAAGTTGGAGAAGACGGAAGAAAATGCCAAGGTCACGTAATAAAGATTGCAATCAAATTACTTCTGCAGTAGCATTGGCAAGTCCTTTGTATTCTGCTTCAGTGCTGGATCTGGTTAGGGTACGTAGTTTATTGGATCCCCAAGAAATTAAGTTGTTTCCTAAAAACAAGCAATATCCACTTGTAGATTTTCTATCATCTGGGCATCCGACCCAATCAACATCAAAAAAACATTGAACATTCAAGGCAGTGGACTTTGTAAAAAATATACCGAAGGATATTGTATGCTTGAGATATCGAAGAACCCGTTTGACAGCAGTCCAATGGATGTCAGTTGGAGAATGCATAAATTGAGACAGCTTGTTGACGGTAGGTGCTATATAAGGTCTTGTGAAAGATAGATATTGAAGTGCTCCAACTATGCTTCTATATTCACTAGCATCAGATAAAACAGTCTCTTGAAACTTTGAAAGTTGTAAATCAGAAGCCATCGTTGTCAAACAAGGCTTTGCACCATCCATGTTAGTATGTTTAAGCAAATCATCAATGGAATTGGATTGAGATAGGTGAATGCCGTCTGAAAAAATAATTTACTTCCACACCAAGTAAAAAATGAAGTTTTTCAAGATCTTTGAAGGAAAATTCAGCCCCTAATTTGTGAAGAAGATGTGAAAGAAAATCATAATTATTGTTTGTCACAAGAATATCATCAACATATGCTAGCAAATAAACAATGTGTTGAGATTCTTGAAAAATAAAAAGGGATGAGTCCGATCAAGCATTGTAAAAACCAAGTTCAATGAGAAAAGAACTCAATCGATGGAGCCAAGCTCGATAAGCTTGCTTAAGACAATATATGGCTTTGTGAGGTCGACAAATATGATCAGGAAAACGATTAACAAGAAATCTCGGTGATTGATGCATGTATACAAATTCTTAAAGGTATCCATGAAGGAATGCATTAGATACATCAAGCGGTTTCACGATCTATCCGTTTGAAAGGGCAATCGAAAGAACGGTTCAAACTGTAATCGGTTTGACAAACAAATTGAAAGTTTCTTCATAGTCTATTATTCCAGGTGTTTAGTTGTAGCCTTTTGCTACAAATTGTGCCTTGTTTCTTTCGATGCTACCATCAGATCTGTGCTTTAATTGAAAAACCCATTTACAGCCAATGAGATTCATATCCGGACTTTCAGGGAGAAGAGACCATGTTCAATTTCTTATCAAAGCATTAAATTCTTCTTCCGTCGCCTGATGCCATTCAACGGACTTTCAGGGAGAAGAGACCATGTTCAATTTCTTATCAAAGCATTAAATTCTTCTTCCGTCGCCTGATGCCATTCAACAATTTTGTTTGCTTGGAAAAAACACGTGAGAGTGGTAGAGATCGAATCAGCTAAGAAGATTTGGGGAAGTGGATGAGGATTGGAGAGAGAAGATCTCGGCTAACGTATACCATCTTTAGAACGGGTCAGCATGGGGGTGTTTATTGGTGGTCGTTGAGATATTTTTGGGGTTTTGGGAGTCGTTGAGATCAACAAGGAGATTAACTAGCGGTTGTTGTGTACTTGTTGATAAGGACAAAGAATCTGGTGTTGTTGGGTTAGATGATGAGATTTGAGGAGAGAATGTAGGAGACGTAGATGAATAAGAAAGAGAGTTGTTAATTGGCGAGTTGGGTTGAGAGGACGTTGAAACGAAAGAGTTTGAAGTTTGAGGAGAGATTCTAGGGGACTTTGGTGGATAAGAAAATGAGTTGTTTCTTTGGGAGTCAGAATGAGATTGAGAGGGCGATGAAATATGAGAGTTTGTTTGGATATGATCAACTAGATGATGTTGCGGTGATTTTGAGAGAGTGTGATGTGGCATTGGAATTGGGTTGTTGTTTGAAACAGTTTTGGTTGGTGGGGTTGGTGTAGATAAAGATGTAGACCAAAAGTATTGACTTGGGAGACGATTTGAAGGG
>JAUPMG010185737.1:0-10008 GCA_031762675.1 Pachysandra terminalis
ACACAACAGCTGCAGATCAAATGGATAAAACATACAGAACAGTATAAACAAACAAATGAATACATAAGGAAAAAAAAAACTAAAATCTCACTCAAGAACAAACTCATTAGCCCCACACACCATTAACAATGATCCTGATTCTTATTTTAATTTTAACCGGTGTTTACATTAGCTTGCATTTTTTATTTTATTTTAATGTTCTGCATGTTGTGATTGAATAAGCCTAGTTCCAGATTTATGCATGAGTTCGAATAGGTTCTGCTGATTAGGGTTAGAAATTTTTTAGATACTAAACTAGATTAAAGTAATATTTTCAAGTTTGGTTTTATGGTACAATTAGCTCGGTCAATATTTTAGGGATAATTTTTTGTTATCTTAGGTATAGAGATGGTTAAGTTTGATATCAAATGGAAGAACACTGAATAACCAAACCTATTTGACCTAAAACCAAAAAACCTGAAAAGAATGTGAATAGGAAGAAAAAGGGTCGAAATTTTTTTGGGAAAGTTGAACTGGAAGAACACAGAACATCTAAATCAGCAAACGAATCATGATTCAAGCCTTAAAAATATGCAAATCTAGATAAAAACGACGAGTGTTATTACCTGAAGATGAAGCCGATCAACGGGACGACGAGAAGAATCGATGAATCGATCAACGGGAGATCGAGAATATAAACAATCCTGATTTCTCTGCAAGCGATTTAGGGTTTCGCAGAGAGAGAGAGAGAGAAACCTGCAACCATTTTTATTCAAATCAAATTCTTTTTTGAAATGGGAACGAGACTAATGAAGGAAAAATTTGGCGCGATTTCAAAATTTTGATTTTAAAATGGGAACGATTCATCAATGAGAAAGAAGGACGGTCGTTGGACAGACGTTAGGGGACGGTCGTTGGACAGACGTTAGGGGCTAACGTCCGTCCAAACGTTTGTCTTCACAAAAATTAGCTTTCTCATTAGTGAGGTCTACCGCCACGCGTCGGCACCACGTTAGATTAGCAGGGTTGATAGCAGAATAGTTATCAGAGGATCCGGCTCCTGCCAATTCACACCAGGCGTACGTTTGTAAAATATCTGAGTCTGCTTTCCCTGTAAAGCTTAAAACACAGTCAACCTGAGTCGACAGCACAACTTCTGTACACGAAGGTGAATCCCTACAGATTGCAGTTTGGAATCGTCAAATAGTTCGGTTGTGCAGGTCAATCAATGGTAAACAAAGAAAGAAAGAAACTTAATTTTTTTTTGGTAAAAAAAAAAAAAAAAACAAAATTTTAGCAGAGCAGACCTAGTGATCTAAATTTCTTCATAGCCATGGCACTTAAATCTCGCGAATTTATGGCTTGTTTCAAACATTGATTCGTTTATGATCATTCATTCACATTGGTTGCAAGGATCTATTTTTGGTGCTTCTGAAAAAAGAAAAGAAAAGAAAAAAATTTATATTTTCTGTTGATCATGAATCTGCTGGTGATCAATTCGATGGGTTCTAAATTTTGTTATTTTTTCCCCAATATTTCTGCAAGGATTTCAAATTTTGTTCTATACTTTCAGTAGGTATTCTTCTATATTCGATACAATTTGTGGGTTAAAATTCTCAGGCAAACACTTTGAGGTTATATTTGACTTGCATAAGGAATACTTTGGAGGCGGCCATGTGTCTTCAGGTAAATGTCATTGCTTTATTAGTGATCCTAGCAGCAGAAACTTTGCATGATGATTTCTGACTGTAAAGTTGAAATAGGTTGGTTTACCTATTTGTTTGATTAAAATGTCATAACCTGAGTAATTTTTTTTCTTTCTATTCATGGTCATTCTTTTAGTCAGCAATGTAGTTAAGATAGGGTGACAATGTGTTTAATCAACATGATAGCCCTACAGATTGAAACAGAATCTAACTGTCTATAATTTACTTAGTTGAGTTAGGATTGCCATGATCGATGAAAGCCTGAGTTCATTGTGTTTTCACCTGACTTACTCCATCATGGTTTGTTTCCATTCTTCTTCCAGTTGCATTCATGTTTTCACATTACAGCATAAATTGATTGTTTAGACTTAAATCAATGCCAAAAAATACAATAACAAAAAATGCTTGCTATCTGATATGGCAATAGGTCAATTCCACCTTGTGGCAAGAATACAAAGTTCTTCCACAAAGTGGAAAATGCAAGGAAGAGGCTGAATACCATGACAAAGTTGAAGGTGGAGATGCCATTCTAGATAATGATGAGATAAAAGAAAAAAATTGGAACATTTTGTCGAATTTCTTTAGGGAAGATAAGGAGTATAAGCCCCAATTAGGTGGTTTAGATTTCAATACGATTTCTGAATTAGTACATTCTTACAAATTTCTTTAGGGAAGAAAAGGAGTATAAACCACAATTAGTTGGTTTGGATTTCAATATGATTTCTGAAGAGGAGAGTTGGTTTGGATTTCAATATGATTTCTGAAGAGGAGAGAGAGAGAGAGAGAGAGAGAGAGAGAGAGAGAGAGAGAGAGAGAGAGAGAGAGAGAGAGAGGGAGGGAATGAAGCTCCAGGACCAGTTAGTTTTTTACCAAGGATTTTTCAAGAGATATTGGCAAGTAGTAAAAGTGGGCTTTATGAAATTTTTGGTGAGTTTTTCTTAGAAGCTTCTTTTAGGACCAGTTGGTTTTACCAAGGATTTTTCAAGAGATATTGGCAAGTAGTAAAAGTGGACTTTATGAAGTTTTTGGTGAGTTTTTCTTAGAAAGCTTCTTTTAGAGAAATTCAAAATTGCAAATGTGACCTTTATCACCTTAGTCCCAATGAAAAGTGGAGCTTTGGATATTACAAATTGTAGACCTATAAGCCTAGTGGGGAGTATGTAGAAGATCTTGGAAAAGTTGCTTGCTAATAAGTCGAAGAAAACTATTCTGGATTTAATAGGGCCCACATAACATAGACTGCCTTTGTTAGGGATAGTGCAAATTTTGGACGGGGCTCTTACTGCTAATGAGTGTTGAAATTCTAGGCTTCATAATGGGATCCCGAGCATCATATGTAAAATAAATTTGGAGAAAGGATATGATCATGTTTGTTGATAATTTCTTACACATAAATAGATTGGTTTTTGGGGTGGCATTGAGATCTTTCATGAGATGGTGTCTGTTGGTAGCCACAATCTCAATTCTGGTAAATGGAGAATCCACATGTTTCTTTCACATCACTAGATGGTTAAGGCAAGGTGATCCTCTTTCGCTCTTTTAATTCTCTATGGTAACATATGATCTTAGCAAACTGTTGAGCATGGCTGAGGATCATAACTTAGTGGATGGATTATCAGGAGGAGGTAACCTACTACTTCGTACCTTCAATTTGCCAATGAAAATTTGCTGTTTTGCGGGACTAGATATAGTTAATTTGTGGTGATTAGATGTATCATGTGTTTTGAAGCGGTTTAAGCATCAATCTGTCAAAAAATGTGTTATACAGAGTTGGAGAAGTGATGAAACTTAGGGAACTAAGCATGAATCTAGGGTGCAAAATTTGTTCCCTTCCAACGTCCTATTTGGGACTTCCTCCCCGAAACTTTCAAGAAAACATCTGCTTGGGATTCAATTGTAGAAAGGATGCTGAAAAAATTAGTGACTTGGAAAAGGCGATACTTGTCTCAAGGTGGAAAGTTGATGCTGATTAAGAGTAAACTTCCAACCCTGTCCACTTATTTCCTTTCTTTATTTCTAATACCCTCATCATAGGAAAGAGAATGGAGAAGCTTCAAGGGGACTTCCGGTTGGAAGGAACGGGGGCTGAGTTTAAGTACCACGTAGTGAAAATGGGGTGCAATATGGAAGCCTAATGGGGAATTGGGATGTATATCACCTTCTCTCTACAATGAGGAATTGATGGCAAGTGTTTGTGTTGGTTCAAGGAAGAGTGAAATAAATTGTGAAGAATCATAAAAATGCAAAACTATGGAAGTTGTCAAGGTGGATGAGAGAGCAACCGAGTGGGCATCAAATATGGGGTTTGGTTGTGGAAATTCATTAGAAACTCTACATTGTATTCTTCAAACACATAGCTTTTGAGGATGGAAGGGGTGATAGAATAAAACTTTGAGATGGTGCTTGGCGTAAAGAAGGCACAGACTTTTAGTCATTGTACTCAGAATTATATGGTATTGCAACCAACAAAGGACTAATGGGCGACTATTTGTCAAGAGAAGGGGCTGGATTACTCCCTTAGAAGGTAGGTATGATAATTAGGAGAGCGAGATGCTTTACTTCATTCTAGATTGCATTCATGCTACACAATTTTGCAAGGAGGTCAATATGTAAGAATGGGGATATGCAGTAGAAAAGGTTGCCTCACAGTGTGATCCTTCTACTCAATAATGCTTGGAAATCAACTATTTTTGAGCCCTTACAAGCTCAACACCAGCCCAATCTAATGTAGCTTTTTCTTATGGAAAGCGGCTTTCGGCAAGATTTTGATAATAGAATATTTGGTGTCTAGAAGTTGGACAATTCTGAATGCTTTTGTTACATGCAAAATTGATGAAGAATTGGTGGATCATCTCCTTATTCATTAGCAAGTTTTGGGGTTTCAATTTTTTTGATATCGGGAATCAATTGGATAATGTCTTGAAAATTTTACAATCGAAGCATGAAGAATTCATACAAATAACATAAAGCTTCACCTCCTTTGGAAACTTTGCCCTTTTGTGGTCTCTTTGGTCATTTGAAGGAAAGAAACAGGTGGATCTTTGAGGATAAGGATAAACAGAGCACTCATGTGAAAAATACTTTACTGAAAGACAATATTCCATTGGGCTTCAATATCCGGAGACTTCCAAGGGGTGAATGTTTGAAGCATTTGTTGTGGATTGGGGGATCAGTTTATTTTTCTAATCCATAATTATGTTGTTCTGCAATGGCTTGTATATTTAACTGAGGTACACGCTTGTCTACCTGGCCTCTCTTCCTTTGTACTCTATATAGTAAAGTTCTTCTATATCTATCAAAAACAAGTCCACCTTGTAAGTGGACCCCATTGAACATGGATGTATGTTGTTCAGGTCAAACTGGAAACCTGACCTGACCAGAGCTCACTTTACTAGAATCATCTTTGGCTCTTATTGTTGGAAAGGTTTTTAGTTTTTTCCTACTTTTGTCAAACCTGACTGTTGCCACCCTTATGTTAGCAGAAGCTTGAGGGCTTTACTATTATTGCATAAGTCTGGTGTTGAACAATTAATACCTTCTCTCTCTCTCTCTCTCTCTCTCTCTCTCTCTCTCTCTCTCTCTCTAAGTCTATATAGATATATATGTGTGTGTGTGTGGTGTGTATGTGTGCGTGTTTGTGTGTGTGAGCGTGCGTGCGCGCGTGTGTGTTGTTTGTCTCCTAGTTAAGTAGTGTAGATATGTCAATCAAAAGGCAAAGGGAAGAGAGGTGCTTCTAGAGTGTTATGTTTTATCAATGCATACCACTCAAGTTTGAATGTGAAGGATGAACTATGATGTATGGATTAGAATGTTGGGGAATTAAGAACCCAAACATTTGTAAAATGAGTGTAGCTGAGATGGGGATGTTGAGATGGATGGATGAACCGGCTAGGGAAGCTAAGGCAAGAAGTGAACTTTTTGGAGAGTTTGGGCCCCAATTAGAAATTGATATGGGATGTTGAGATGGTTGATGCATGTCAAATTAGACCTATAGAAGTGCCCATGAGAGATGCAAGACAGTACAAGTGAAGGGTTTAAAAGGGATGGAGGAAAACTAAGTGGGACCTAGATAGAGTTGGTAAGAAATGATTTAAAGGCACAAAATCTATGGGATGGAGGAAAAAAGGTTCATGTTGCTGATCAAAAAAAAAAAAAAAAAGGTTGGGGTACTGCATTTAATGTATTATATTGTTTTGACAAGTATTTTTTTATTTTTTTTTTTCCGATCAGTAATGAAGAGCTATGATATTAATGATAAAATCTCTGAAAACAAAAATGGTAATAGTCAAGTACACGAAGTATGTACACTAACCCCTACCAAGAAAGAGGGAGAAAGAAAATAAACGTCCACCAGGCACCCAAAAAAGTTCAATCTCCTAACGTGACCAAATCCCAGCCCCACCCCATAAAAATCATCAAAAGATACATTGTGAAACTCATGAAGCATCAAAGTCCACCCAAACAAAGTAGCCATCACCTTGTTAATAATCGTCCTCGTCTACATCACCTTATCGTTGAAGGTCCTGTTGTTTCGTTCTAATCGTAAAGTCCTTCACACAGCTGCAGGGCACATGTTCCAAAGAATTGGCCTCTACGAGAACCCTTTCTCCATTCCCAGCATGCTAGAGCATCCTTCACACACCTAGGCTGAACACAACACCTCCCAAACTTCAGCAAGAGTGAAGACCAGACCATAAAAGCTGCAGAGCAGTGCAAGAGGAGATGAGCAACAGATTCAGAATCCTCCTTATTCATGATGTATTGATTAGGAAAGGTCCACCCACGTTGAATAAGGGGGTCTAAAGTCAAGATCTTATCTCGAGATGCAGACCAAAGGAAAAAGGCCACTTTGGAAGGAAATGGAGGCTTCCAAATGGAACGAAAAGGGAGAGAAATAGTAGGTCCCTTCAAGAGAGAATTGTAAAATGACTTTACCGAAAGGATACCATCTCTACTACTAATCCAGCTTCTCCGTTCTTCCCCCTCACACATAATGACACCCTCAAAATCTTGTAGCAATGATGCCATTGAGCCAAGTTCACGATCAAACAAAGGATGTCTCAGTGGAATGATTCATGTGCCGTCGCTAGACATCGACTCCCGAAGCTTTGTAAGCTTATGTGAGGATGCACTATACAAGTCTGGAAATCTCTGACGCAGTAGCAGCTCCCCACACCGCATATCATCCCAAAACTAATCCTAGTCCCATTACCAACCTTAAACCGTATATTCTCAGAAAACTCCCTTTAACTCGCGAGATAGTCTTCAATAAATGCCTGCACTCATCGGAAGACCATCCTCCATGAGATATTTGGGTATGATGACCTTCCTCCACAAGCTATCAATCTCCTTCCAAAACCTCCTCCATAGCCACTTTCCAAACAAAGCTGAATTGAATTCGCCCAAAGATCTGATACCGAGACCCCTCTCCTCCTTCGGTTTGCAATTAGACTTCTTCTGCACCAAATTATACTTATCTCCATCCTCCCCATTCCAAAGAAAGTTCCATTGTAGTATCTCAATCTTTTTTGCTACCGAGTTTGAAACCTTTAGGATGGACAACATATAGGTTGGCAAGTTAGCTAGGGCACATCTAATCAGGGTAACTCTTCCTCCTTTTGAAAGATAGCTTCTTTCCACGATGACAATTTCTTTTTATTCTCTCAATGATAGGATCCCACATTGAGACCTTAAAACCTGCCCCAAGAGTGACGCCAAGATAAGAGAGATCACTCTACAGCCAAGGTTCAGAGTCAAAGCATCAACATCTATATGCTCCTCCACCCCAAAAAATTTGCTCTTAGCCAAATTAATATAGAGACCAGAGACTGCTTCAAAACTAACGAGAATACAATGAAGGAATCTCAACTGCCTACCTGAATCACCACAAAAAAGGGTATCGTTCGCAAAATGAAGGTGGGAAATCCGAGGACTAGAATTACTTGACAATAATTCTTCAATCAAATTGTAGTCACCCGCCCTTTGAAACATTCTACATAAGGCTTCCATCACCAAGATAAAAAGACTGGGTGAGAGTGGATCCCCTTGACGTAACCCCCACGACGATCTAAAGAAACCAATCACTTCACCATTCACCAATATCAAGAAGGAAGCAGTTGAGATGCATGTCTTGATCCAATTCCTCCATCTAATCCCAAACCCCAATTTGTTGCATCACATAAAGCAGGAACTTCCGATTTACATAATCATATGCTTTCTCCACATCTAGCTTTCAAAGAGTCCCTGGAGTTTTCCCTATGATCCTCGAATCTAGGAATTCATTGGCAATTAAAACTCCATCCAAAATTCGCCTGCCCCCGGGCCCCAACAAAAGCCATCTGATTAGGAGACACGAGCCTAGAGAGCACTCTCTTCAACATGTTTGCCAACAATTTTAGCACAATTTTGTAGAAACTGACCACCAAGCTAATGGCTTGAAATCCTTTAGCACACAAGCCCCTTCCTTTTTAGGAATATGTGTTATGAATATGGCATTTGCACTTCTCTCCAATTCTGATCTAGCTAAAAAAGCTTTCACTGCTCACCTTGGCGATTTGTTCATTCTATTTGGCGAGCTAAGCATCTTTTTTGTGGATTTAGATGCTCTTTTCATCATATCATGCGGTCTGCAAATGGTGTTGCTGACGTTTTGGCCAAGGCAGTGGTGGATATGGATCATTTAATGACTGGAGTGGAATTAGTATAACCTAGATGATCTTTGTATAGATACTGTTCTTGTTCTGTACAGTTTCTTACTTTTTACGTTTTACATTTTATGTTACTTTTATTCCTATGCATTGTATTATTCCATGATGATTAATAAAGTGTTGTTGATTATCGAAAAAAAAAGAAAAGCTGTCACTGCTCTCATTAAATCCCCCTTGATAATCCTCCAACATGATTTATAAAAGGCCATGGAGAAACCATCCGGGGCCCGCACCTTATCCCCATCCAACTCCTTTATCACCCCCAACACTTCTTCCTTTGAAGTGGGCTGTTCTAGAGAATCACTATCCTCCTCTCCAAGCAGTTGAATTTCATACCATCTAAACCAGGTCCAAAACATGATTCTTCCGAATACAAGTCATAATAGAACTCTACCACAGATTTCTTGATATCTGGAATCTCATCCATCTCAGACCCATTCACCTCCAATTTATGAGTAGTGTTAATACGATTCCGAGCTTTAGCCATGGAGTGAAAGAATTTGGTATTCTTGTCTCCTACCTACTTCATAACGCCTGAGATTTTTGTCTCCGACAAATCTCCTTCAATCTTGCCAGCTTGATAAATTCAACCCTCAACCTTTCCCTCTCACCCCGCTCCTCATTATTAAGGCCGAGAGTTTCCTCCTTGTTGTCCACAACATTGATCTTATTCTTATCCATAACCTCAAGTTTGGCTGAGTCCACCCTTTGAAAGGATTCTTTGTTCCAAACCATTATTTTTTGTTTTAGGGCTTTTAGTTTTTTACAGAATATATGAATGGCACTCCCACTTGCTTCACATCCCACCATCCTCTCACTAAAGAGATAAACTTATCATCTTCAAGCAACATATTTTCAAATCTGAAAGGGGCCAACTTCTTCACATAGCCATTACACTCCAAAAACACAGGACAATGATCCGACAGTCCTCAGCATACCTATAGCTCAAAATCTGAGAATTATTCCTCCCAATGTTGTGATACCAAGAATCTGTCCAATTTTGACATGGAAGGAGTGGATTCATTGCTGGACCATGTATACGATCCCCCTGATAAGGAAACTTCATCAGATCATTGTGATTTATGAAATCAGAGAAACCTTTCATTGTCGCAGATAGATAAATGCACCCTTTCCTTTCTGAAGTGGAACGAATCACATTGAAGTGACCTCCTACACACCATGGAAGGTTCCAAGAACTACGAACATTCCTCAACTCCATCCAAAGGTCTTGAGATTTAACATCCTTGGGACCATATAAAGAAGTGAATAACCACAGACTTTTTTTTAAGAAAGTTTCCTCAAAACTACTGAAATAGGAAACATGCTCGAGAATCTATATTCAGTAGAGAATAGAAGCTTTTTTCACCCCAACGACACACCTTCAGCCTACCCTTCAGCTGGTAAGAGTTGCCACTTTATCTCCCTTAGGCTCCAAATTTCTTCTTTCCACTTACTCTCTATAGCAGATAACTTCGATTCTTGAGCAAACAGAATATCCGGATCCCATACATTTACAGAAGCCTTGACAGCTGATCTCTTGTCATTCCCATTCAGAACCCTAACGTTCCATGATACAATTTTGAACTTCATTCAGAACTAAGGAAAACTCCTCTTCT
>JAUPMG010185737.1:10108-23943 GCA_031762675.1 Pachysandra terminalis
TCTTCCTTCAATGGCTCCAAAAAGAGCCATAACCTCCTCCTCAAAACCCTGATAGGATACCCCCATAAAGCTGTTGAAACATCACCCTTCAAAGATGAGTGCTGAAGACTAGTCATTCCCATTCAGAACCCTAACGTTCCATGATACAATTTTGAACTTCATTCAGAACTAAGGAAAACTCCTCTTCTTCTCCTTGATTCACTGCATGGACTTCGGTAAGGGCTATCAAGCATACTCCACGACAGTCTCTGTAATTCCCTCGATACCTTCTCACCAACCCCCCAATATCCCCGTTTCTTCCTTCAATGGCTCCAAAAAGAGCCATAACCTCCTCCTCAAAACCCTGATAGGATACCCCCATAAAGCTGTTGACACATCACCCTTCAAAGATGAGTGCTGAAGACTAGTGGTCACTACCTCTACAGGCTTTGCCAAACTTCCTACGTCCACAGGCATAGACCCTCCAGGCTCCACCAAACCACTGCATTTTTTATGACCAACCATTTCCAGCTCTGAATCTGGGAGAATCATACCCAACGGGTTAACAGAAAGGCAATTAGCATCTGAATTCTCTGCAACATTGAGCAACGGACCATCTGCCCGAACAATAGACATTGCCTCCAATCCAAAGCCATCTCCATTTCCCCTCCCATCACCACCCAAACCCCCATTGTCGGAGACTGTACCGTCGGCTTCATTCCACCATTGAAACCCCTCCTTCACATCAATCTCAGAAACAAGAGAAAAAGAAGGGTTAGGATAGGAGTAAGGAGAACTTGAGGGAAGCAGAGGAGGGGAGACAATGTGCGATAAAAACAAGGGGGAGGAAGGCATACTCGGTTTCGAGGTGGGTTTCGCAGGACTGGACACCAGTCCTCGACGATCCCCTTAGAATCTGAGGATTAGAAGGTTTAGAAGGAGAGAACGATGGGCTTCAAATAACTAGGTGGCTATCCAGCGAGCCCATTGAAATTGATTGGGCAGACAAACCCTATAGCCCAGAACTTGCGATAAATCCCGTCGTGGGCTTAGTAGATGGAATCTTGTCCAGTACATACTGCACCGCAATAAAAACAGGTCCCTTGGACTGCACTGGGTATGGATTGGAGAGAATGTGCTCCTTCCCCAACCTCCTCAGAGGCCCACAACCATCAGTCCAAAGACTCCAAACTGATGAGTCCACAATACTGACGCGGGAAAGCTTTGATAATTTTTTAAACGTATTTGACTCAGGGTCAAAAGGGTGGGTCCCACCTCTATCTCTTAGTCCCTCATTGTGAGCCACAATACACATTGAGGTTGAGAATTAGTTTCCCTTTGGACGGATCCAGTTTCCATTCGGGAGCCAAAGCTTGACTAATAAGGGCTACCCACTGGAGTCAGCAAAAATCGTTGAATCTCAGTTTCAGTTCCGCTTGCCATTCAGCTGAGCCACCTTTCTTTTTCGACAAGGGCTATCCTTATCCCAGATTCTATCAGCAAGTATCTTAACCAGGGTATAGGCATTGGCCAATCAAGAGGTGTGAAACTCGCTCCAAATGTTCAACAAGGATATACCACAATCTGCTTATTTCACTTCCCCAGATAGATCACCCATACTTCTAGCAGTTTCTCCCTTCACATATATGTATATATAATAATATAATAATGTATAAGTATATATATGATCAACAGGGTGGATTAGGGACAGGCTGAATGAAACCCGAACCTGACCCACATGGCCTCTTTGCTTTAGATAGGATTATAGATATAGTTGTGCAATGCACATGTAAATATATATACATGATTTTCTATTAGTTAAGTTGGTTAGCAATGTTAAGCTTATAACTTTAAGGTTGAAAGATCCAAGTCTCATAAAGGTAATACTTATAATTTAATAATGAATTCAAGATCATCATGGACAAAACATAAGGAAAAAGCAATAAAAACCAACAAAAATTCTACCCACATGTTTGGCTTTCAACAAATTCAAGAAATTCCCAAGGCTCTTCACAATTCCTTGCCAGTGAGCAATCAATGCCTGCTGGGTTGCAACACTTGCAAGCGAACGGGAAGACCCCTTAAGTAAGCTGGCCCTGGATGTTCTTGGTTCCTACACCGTCGAATTCGACACACATAGTATTTGACTTGGTTCAAACAGGAAGATAAGAAAACAACAGCACTCGAGACAATGATAATGTTATTTTTCAACAGAACGTCACTCATAAATTAGCAGATTCAAGTACCTGGATACACAGTTCTAGCAATGGAGAGATCTCTTTTTTCAGATTATCTCGAATCATGGGATGGGTCTGCTACTCGAGACACTAGACGCCGGACGATCCAGAACCTGGTGAGTGGGTCTTTCTTCCCACCAAAGAACACATGAGATCATCACGTTTTTGAGATGGAAAGAGATTTTGGACCTCCACACGCACCTGATGTTCTTCCTAACTTGGATCCTTATCCATTGGAGCTCCCGGCGTTCCTCCGTGGTAAAGTCTGTGCACACATAACTGCCACAAGCTTCCTCTATTGTCTTGAAAGTTTTGTCACACCAAAGATGGAGAGGGACTCCAACGATTCTAACCCAACTTCTATCAGCATCACAACCTTTCAGATTGCATATTGCTTCACTGCGCCAGGAATCCAAGTAAAGAAAGTACGCTAAAAAATAACGATGTCCCTTGGCTAACACAAACTTCGCCAAATTTGCTGAAGGAAGATCAAACAAGAACAAATTGTTCCATATTTTCTTGACTTCACAAACATCCGGATGCCCCAATGTTTGCTGGCCCATTCCTTGACATCTCTGGTCGCTGGTGGTTCGCCTTCAAACTTACCAACCAGACGCTTACTGAGATTAGTTATATTCTCTTCTACGTTAATGGTATCACATAGAATGGTTGTTTTGTGAATGGGAAGAACTTCCAAAGAAACTTCAGGAGAGGAAGAGACCTCCTCAGGGGAAGGCTTCCCATCAGCTCCCACCACTTCAACAACTTCGACCCTAGAGTACCCTGCCCTGAGTAAATCCGCCTCCTTCCCTTTTGTGCTCATCTCATTAAGACAACCCGGGAATCCCAATTTCCAGTAGATCGTTTCAAATAGCGGACTCCATCTATCAAACTCCTTACCTTCAGGGAAACAGTGGCTTGTTATCCGGTGGTTCTAAGAGTAGTTAGTAAGTTTCAAGAACCTCCCACTGCCATTTTGCATTTTCTGAAGCATCAACGACCTGCTTTAGACCTGATGAGACTCAACCACCAGCCATAGTAATTCCTCTAAGCATAAAATCAATGACATGCTGAACCCATTGTGTCGTTCAATGATTCTGACCATCTCGTCATCACCCCCTTTCCAAGCATTGAACTCGAACTTTTTCTTATCTACAATCAGAAATCTCTTCTCTATGATCTCTCCAAGTCAAGGTTCGTTGAAGTCCTTATGTTATTGCCGTCATTGTCGCCGTCGCCGTTGAGAGTTCTAAGACAAATCATTGTCGCTGACGCCTTTGAGAGCTCTAAGATAAAGTTGGTTTTCCACTCTACTCTTTAGCGTAAAGTGCAGTGTTGTTGCTAACAAGATTGAAAATTTGCAAAGCGATTTCCTTTGGTACGGGATGGAATGGGAAAACAAATATCCTTTGTTGAAGTGGGAGGTAGTATGTACTACATAGGCTACGTGAAGAAGGCAGTCTAGGCCTTAGAACTCTACTTTGCATTAATAGAGATCTTCTAGGGAAATGGAAATGGAGGGCTTCGGAAGAAAATATAGAGCTTGTGGAGGCGAGAGGAGAGATATAGCTACAGAGATTGCAAGTTAGTGTGTAGGCCTAGAAAGTTGGTGGTATTGGATTATGCCTGGTGCGTTATTTCAATGAAGCGTTACTAGGGAAATGGCTGTGGAGATTTGGGGAGGAGAGGGGTAATCTTTGGAGGAAAGTTATTCCGGTACTTCTTAACCTTTCTAGCAATAAGGAGGAAAGGGTTGTGGACATTGTGAGAATTCAGGATGGTACTGTTTCTTGGGAGCCAAAGTTTTGAAGAAATCTGTTTGACTATGAAGTGGGATCTTTGTTGGCCTTTCTGCAAGATTTGTATTTGGTTAAGGTGGAGGGTGGTATGGATAGGAGATGATGGGTTTGGGAGAAGGATGGGAATTTTTCTGTTAGCTCTTTTGGATTCTTCTCAGGCTTTTTGCTTATGAGAATCTGATTTGGGAGATGGGTTTGCCTTCCAAGGTTGCTTTTTTCTTATGGTTAGGTTGGCATGATAAGATCGTTACTGTGGATCACTTGAAGAGTCGTGGGTGGTCTATTCCGAATCGTTGTGCCATGTGTAAGAAAGCGGATGAAACTGTGGATCTTTTTGTTAAGTGCGAATTCTTGGAAAATTTGGCCATGCTGGTTTGTCTGTACAGACATACAGAGAGTTGATCTGTGTTTGGGGGAGAAGAAATGATAAAGGTCGGAAAAAGGGGATATGGAACTTGTGTCCTGGTGCTGTGATTTGGACTGTGTGGAGAGAGAGGAACAATAGGATCTTTGAGGATAAAGAGACGTTTGTTGAGGTGCTGCTGCGAGGGGTGCTGCCGACATTGCAGTTCTGGTCGCCTCGGAACTTCTCTAACCGTGGGACTGATATATGGGAGGATCTGTTGGGAAATTCTACTGTTGTGTAGTGTTTTGTGCATTTGGTCTGGTTTTTTTTTTTTTTTTTTTTGGGTTTTTGGGGATATGCAATTCATTGGTTTGAATTGGGGTTTGGGATACTGTATACATTTTGTTTACAGCTGTTTCTTTTTGTTACTGTAATTATTTTACTTATATGTAATACAAATTTACTTTACTGATAAAAAAAGAAGAAGAAGTAAATAGGGTATTTGGGAGCCAAAACTATGTAGAGGATCCTATGTGTGAGCTTATGAAAAGATAGTGAATGTGATATAGACCTGTTTAAGATAGGAATATGGTTTTTCATGGGGATGGGTTAAGGGAGAAATTTAAGGGGATATATGGTGTGGTCACATTATGTTGAAACAAGGCTTTCCACAAAGAATGAAAAAGAATGTTAAAGAATGCTACGCATGCCACAAATTCGTTCTAAATTGCAAATTTATCTTAGATGGCCAAGGTCAAATTATTTTATTGTGGTAAGTTAATCGTGATTCTTGGGCTGCCATAATTATTACAACATTCTTGAATCCAAGGTGGTCTTTTATGGAATTAGTGAGATTAGACTAAATTATGATAGTTGTGTTAGCTTGCATTGTTAATCTGCTCTAGGTGTTAGTTGTTTACCTCCCACTCAAATTACTGTTTTCTATGCCAAAATTTTCCTTCTAATCATGCTAACATGACTGCACTTAATTGTTACTTTAAATAATGATTAACTCCTAATGTTTCTGATGCCGGTTGCTTGCAGAATTTTCCATGTCAAGAAGTTGAAAGACATAACAAGCCAGAAGTAGAGCTAAAGTAAGGTTGCGAGTTCTGGTTGGATCTTTAGTTACAGTATTTTTCGGTTTCTTACTTCTCGGTCTAGAGTTTCATTTCTTCTGTTTGTAACTCCGAAAGTAGTGATACTAAGAGAAAGTGTTCAAATAGAGAAGTTGAATAAAAATAAGTTCAAAAAGTGAATATTATCGTACAATGTTTTATCTGGTGGTTAAATCATCCACAATTTGGCTTATTAATTGTATCCGTTTCCAATAATTCTGTAAAGAAACATGGAAACTGCAAAAAAATTCTTGAAGCTGATTTTTTTTTTACAAAGTGTGTATATTTTATATAGCTATGTAAGAAGGATAAGACAATTTGAGAACTGTTATGACGACAGAGAGGGTTGCTAGGTCACCGGTGAGGGTTGGAAGGTCAGAGTTTGAAGTTACGCCAGTTGAGGTGGGAGTAGTGGAGAAGGTGCAGAGCAGTTCGGGAGAACGATCGCTGGTAGAGGGTGCGGCATCATATCACGATGCGGTGTTGCAGAGTTCTGGCGATGGCTTAAGGAGGGTGATGCTAATTCTCGTTTCTTTCACAAAGTAGCTAACGGAAGAGCTAAGAGTAATCTTAGAGCGGGTCTTCAGATTTTAGGAGAGGTAGTTGAGGATGTAACCAGGATAGTCGAGGAGATCTCAAATTATTATTCAGGTCTGTACGGGTCAGAACAGGATTATATTTTCTCTGTGTCCAACTTAGGTGGCAGGAAATTGTCGGACCAACAGACTTTGTGGATGGAGAGACGTTTTGAGGATTAGGAGATCAGGGATGCAGTTTGGGAGCTAGATAAAGACAAAGGTCTAGGGCCGGATGGTTTTACAATAGCCTTTTTCCAAGAATGTTGGGAGATAGTGAAAGATAATATTATCGGGGTGTTTCAGGAGTTCTATGAGAATGGTGTGATCAACAAGGCCACGGGTGCTACTTTTATTGCACTTATCCCTAAAAAAGTTGGTGCTATGGAGCTAAAGGATTTTTGATCGATCAGTCTTACTACTAGCTTGTATAAGATAATAGCTAAGATTTTGGCATCGAGGATTAAAGTTGCTGTTGGGGATCTGGTGTCTTTGCATCAGAGTGCATTCATTGTGGGTAGGCAGATCTTAGATAGTGCTCTCATTGCTAATGAAGTGGTTGAAGAATGGAAGAGAATGGGTAAAGAGGCTTTGGTTTTGAAATTGGATTTGGAGAAAGCATATGATTGGGTGGAGTGGCATTTTCTAGACAAGGTATTGGAATGGAAAGGTTTTGGGGTTCGTTGGAGGAAGTGGATATCCGGGTGCGTTCGGAACGTAGTGTTTTATTTCTTGTTGAATGGAGGGGTGCATGGTCAAGTTGTTCCGACACGTGGGTTGAGACCGGGTGATCCTCTTTCACCTTTCCTATATACTCTGGTAGCCGATGTTTTGAGTTGCTTTATGGCTAAGGGTGAGGAGCTTGGTTTGATCTCCAGTTTTGAGGTTGGGAGGGTGCGTGTGAGCATTTCTCACTTGTAGTATGCTGACGATACCTTATTGTTTATTCATGCAGAGAAATGTCAGACGTATTGGATCAAGTCAATTATCAGATGCTTTGAAATGGTATCGGGGTTGAAGGTGAATTTGGAGAAAAATAGTTTTGTGGGTCTGAATTTGTCTCTAGATAGGGTGGGGTGTTTGCATCAGTTCTTGGGTGTAGGGTTCAAGAGTGGCCTTTGTCATACCAAGAGGCAACCCTAAGGCGGTCTAGGATTTGGTTGTGGACAGGGTTGGTAAGAGACTTGCGTCGTGGAAAAAAGGGTATTTGTCTTTAGGCGGGAGAATTACTCTTATCAAGGCGTCCTTAGCTAATATTCCGGTTTACCGTCTGTCGTTATTCATGGACCCTGGTAGGATTGTTAAGTGTCTAGAGAAATTACAGAGAGACTTCTTGTGGGAGGGGGGTGGTCGGGGAAATATCATCTAGTTAAGTGGGAATTGATTTGTCAGGAGGTAGAGAGAGGGGGTCTTAACTTGGGAAACATTGCTACTCGTAACACAGCCTGTTGGGTAAATGGTTGTGGAGATTCAGTGATGATAGAGATGCTTTATGGCGGACAGTGGTTCACAGTAAATTTGGTGCTCACTCTAATGACTGGGATTGTAATCCTTTCGCTAGATGTTCTAGCGTCAGTATATGGAAAAAGGTGTTACCGGTTGCCCCTTTCTTTTTGTGTCTTATCAGGTTCAGCATTGGGGACGGGAGTCGGGTTCTTTTTTTGGTTGATCTCTGGTGAGGGGAGTCTATCCTTGTTTCAGAGGTCTTGTTTTTGTCGGTATCTGGTTTGGTTTGGAATCTGTTCTTTCATAGGGATCTGTGTTCTTGCGAGCTAGTTTAGCTTGGGGATCTTCTACACGACTTCGGGGAGGTATTTGTCGGTTCCGAGTCTAGAGATTGTAGGATTTGGAGTCCTTGTAGCAGTGGGGTGTTTTCTGTGAGTTCATTCTTTTCTGCCAATCGGTCAGGGACAGGTCCTTATTTCCCTTATCGTCGGGTTTGGTGTCCGTTTGTTCCCCCCAGGGTTAAAGCTTTTGTTTGGCCTGCTATTTTGCATAAAATCAACACATGTGACATCCTACAAAGAAGGTGACCGACTTATGCTTTATCGCCTCATATGTGCTTTATGTGTAGGAAGGCTGGGGAATCAATTAACCATCTTTTCTTGCATTCTCCAGTGGCCATGGAGGTGTAGTCCTTTTTTCTTCGCCGGATTAGGGTTTGGTGGGTACTGCCAGAGGAGATCAGGGAGGCTTTGGTACAATGGAGATTCCCAGAGCTCGGAGTGAGAGGTAGACTGATGTACCAGGGGGTCTGGCACGTCACTCTCTGGGGGGAGAGGAATCTGAGGGTGTTCGAGGGCAAGTGCATATCGTCTGGCCTATCATTGATTATCATGTTTTTGGTCTGTTCTTGGATGGTGGTTCTCCCTACCTTCAAAGGGCTTTCTATGACAGATTTATTGGTGGGTTGGTCGCATGGTTTAAAATATCATATCGAGGTAGTGTATCGGTTGGCCCAAAAAAGGATATGTATCGGATACGCGTGGATACACTATAAAAATCATGGATACGGTGGATACACAAGGAAAATGATGGATACATAGAACAAGACTCACGCATATCTAAAGATAAGCTAAAAATATGATAAATTAACATGTTTTAATATGATACAACCCACATATAACATATGTATATATATACATATTAACATGGAAACCAACCGTTACGTGCGCAGGCCGATGGAAACTTTAAAAAACTTCAATTAGTGTAAAGGAAAGTCATAAAATATTTCATAAACTAATATAACATAATAAAAGTATTCATATCTCATTGAAAGGTGCATATATATATATATTTATATATATTAACTAAATTATAAATTCATAATATTTGTCATAGGACGATATTTTATTTTTAAGATACAAAATATATGATCAATCGAGTATAAACCTAATCTAGGATGACATTGTGTATTTTTATTTGAAAAAAAAAATAGAAACTATTGAATCTTTATTTAAAAATATAAAATTATTTTATATTCAAACATTATGATTAATCTATTAAGCTGATATATATGCCTTATATTCATCTTATGTAGAAACTTTAGGTCAGAGCAATATTGTTTAATAGGTTTTATGTAAAAAAGAGGTAGTTTATTATTTTTCAAAAATTCTCTAAGAACATTGCATATTTCTTGAAACATAAGCAGTTAAATCTATGGATTTCAAGTGAAATACTTGAAGTCCATAGATCCATGTAATACGATTCCAAAATATGCTTTAGACATAGAGAGTATGATTCAGAATGAAAACAAAAACTCTTAGAATGCATACCTCAAAAAACAATGCAAGAAGAGGAAAAGTGCTCTTAACATCCAAATAGATATTGTCAATCAAGTAAGAAGATTTTAAGCGAAATTGGCTGTACTTCAGTGGGGTTTGGTGTTTTGGTTGGGATAGAAGGAGAGTCGAATGAAGGAGTGAATGTTGTATCAATTGTATTGGTCAATATATTGTAACATATAGGCTGTATTGACTGATGCGGTCGATATATTACATGTATCGACCGATATCGTGCAGAAATTAACTTATCCTAAAATGCACGTGTATCATGTTGACAGAGTGGATATAAGATACGTATTGACCTATCGACAGATAAGATAAGATATTTTAAACCATGGTTGGTCGGAGGTGGCTAGGACATCCTCACATTCGGCGTAGACGGTGGTTCGGTGGCAGGCTCCTTTAGTTGGGGTTGTCAAAGTGAACTTTGATGGTTCATCCTTTGGGAACCAAGGAGACTCTGGCATAGGCGGAGTGTTCAGGGATCATAGAGGGCTGGTACTTCATGCTTTCTCTGGGCCTGTGGGGAGCGGTGACTCGACAAGGGCCGCGGTGTTAGCCCTCCTCACTGGTCTTAGGGAGGCGGCTAGATTGGGATATAGACAGATAGTGTTTGAGGGGGACTCGGCCTCAGTGATTACTTGAATAACGGGTACAGAGGATTATCCCTAGAGATTTACTCATATTGTCAGGTTGGCGAGGTTTCTGGGTAGCCAGATCCACGAATCTTTTATGCATATTCCGAGAGATGGTAATAGTATGGCGGATCGGCTGGCTAGGGCTGGGGTTATTAGAGATGGTTTGTTTGTGGGCGTCCCTTCAGCAGAGATGATTGATGGTGGTGGGTGATGGATCTACGGGAGATGTCTTGGTACATTTGTCTCCGTCTTGTTGGGCTGTAACTTGTTATAACTGCTATATCTTCTAGTCTTGTACTTTTAGTCTTGGGTTCATGGTGTCCAGCTTGTGCGCCTGACCTATTTTTGTATGCCTTTCTATTTGTTTGCACTTTTCTCATTAATATAAACTGTTGGTTAGTTATAAAAAAAAAAGGATAAGACAATAGACCAAAATACAGCTAAGACATTAAGGGCAGCCTACGCAGAGAGTATACAATCACCGGTTGTCAGTACAAAGAATAGACACACACACACACACGCGCACACACACACATATATATATATATCACTACAAACCAGTACATCTATTGGCCTACATAACCCGCAAAATACCCCAATCTGGTAGCAAAGCAGAGTATGCAATATTTCTACATTCTAGGAGAATAGAGGCCTAGTGAAATGAATGAGACAACACCCAAGATGATACTGACTCGAGGTTTTTCCCACTTTGTCAAAGGTCTCCTTACCTTCAAATAGTCCAACAAATAGTCAAAGGGCACATGTTCCACAATAGTGCTCTCCTGCTTTGACCTTCCCTCCAACTCCAACAACACAAGGACTCACAAGCTCCCTAGGCATAGCCCACCTCAGCCCAAATTTACTAATGAAGAATCTCCACACTTGAGAAGCTGCACTGCAATGAACAAACAGCTGCACCACTGATTCAACCTCCAAAACACTTAAAATAAATCTATTGGGCATCTCCCATCCCATACTATTAAGGTGGTCTATGATAAGGATCTTGTCCAAGGCCATCCACCTGAAAAAAAAGCTACCATCATAGGAGTAAGCGACTGCCAAATCAACTTTATTGGGTCATTCCAATCCTCAGCCTGACACAAGGATGGGAACAAGGATCTAACTAAAAATGCCTCGTTCTTGTCTCACACCCAACTTTTGATGTTGGACTTTCCTTTGAAACCAAAAGAAAGAAACATAAGAAGCGTTGAGGACCAAGGTTTTAGATTTTGACATTGCCAGAAATTTTGCTAGAAAAAATCTGGCAACATTTCAGCGACATTTCGCGAAATTTCGGCGAGCTGGCGGAAAATTTTGCCAAGCTAGAGAAATTTTTTCTGCCAAATTTCGCCAGATTTCCGCCAAATTTTCCCAGATTTCGCCAAAATGAAGGAAAAGGGGGAATTCAGCGAATTCCTTCCTTATTTCGTTTCATTGGGGGGGATTTTGGCGAAATTTGGCCAGCATGCCAGCGAAATTTAAAACCATGTTGAGGACACAAGTTCCATTTTTGAATTCACATTGGAAAGCAAAGTTTCCTAGAGCATCATTGTGATACTTGGTTAACATATCACTAATCCAAGCATCTTGAACTGAATCCATCAAGAAAAAGTATGGGAATTAGGAGAATAAAGGTGAGTCCCGACACCACACGCCTAGTCAAAATCTCACCCTTTCACCACTCCCCACCTAAAATTGAATAATCCTAGCAAACATCTCTAACACTTTGTATATCACTTTCCAAAGGCCAACTCCATGGTATACGCTACAGGAGTCCAACCACCTGGGCTACAACCATACTTCCTAAGCTTGACTTTTCTCCATAGGCTCTCTCTTTGATCTCCAAACTGCCATAACCATTTACCAAATATAGCATCATTAGGTTTCATCAACTTCCTCAACCCTAAGCCTCCAGCTTCCTCGGGTTTGCATACATTATTTGACCAATTGATACTTCTGGTTATCCTCCATGCCATTCCAAAGGATGCTGGAATGGCATGGAGGATATTCTGTTAGCCACGGATGATGGAATCTTCAAAATCAACATAAGGTAAATTGGGAAATTGGACAAAGAACTCCTAATGAGAGTGGTTTACTCCCTTTCAATAAATACTCTGCTTTCCATTTAGCCAATTTCTTTTCTTATCGTTCCACAATTCTGTTTCAAGAAGCCAAATCCTTATATGATGCACCTAGTAGGATCCCCAAGTAAGTTGCATCAGTTTTTCCACTTATCATCCCAAGATTATGTGGAGTTGTTCTAAGTTCACCACCTCCCAACCTCAAACAATTCACTCTTTACAAAAATTGACTTTCCAACAAAGACCGCCTCATAACACGAAAGGATGCACTAGTACTAAATATGTTGCTGATGGGTTTAAAAGCTTGTAAAGCTGTTTTTTTCTTTATCAGTAAAGAGTGATTGTACATATTAGTAATAAAAGTCACTTCAAGCAATTTATAAATATAGCAACCCTATGTACACAAAATGTATACATGAAAGTAATAAGGATACCAAAAACAATCATTAATCCCAACCCCAATAACCTTACATGAGCCTAATGCCACATGATAAGCTATCCCAGTCCTGCCTTAAAATAAGCAAAAGACACCGAGGAGTACATACACCCACTAAGCCAAAAAATTAGAAGAGATATCACCTGATCTGACTTTCTAGAACTTTTTTTTTTCCTTCTCAAATATTTTCTTTTTCCTTTCTTTCCACAAATACCAAAAACAGTCGAGGGACAAAGGTTCCAAATTAGGATATTTCTTGATTTTCCTCTCTTCCAGCCCCAACTACATATGAGATCACCTACCTTTTCCGGCATCACCCAAGCACTCTGAGCTTTGATAAGACTACACTCCAAATAACTGTAGCTACAGTACAATGAATGAATAGGTGTGCACTCGATTCGGCGTTGCCTTTGTACATAATGCATCTTTTTGGTAAAGCCCACCCTCATTTCTATCAACTGATCCACCGTTAAGATCTTCTCTCACGCCACCATCCACATGAAGAAGCTTACCTTAGAAGGTGCCTGTGACACCCAAATAGCTTTAAACAGGGCCAACTGTTTCAAGAAAATATGATTTGACCGAGAAAGCTCCCCTTTCCCCTCACCTCAAAAGTCTAGTCACCCCCTCCCGCAGCTTAAATCCTTTCAGTTCTTCTAATAATTTTGATATAGACTCCATTTCTCTATCAAATACAGGTGTTCTGAAATTAGGATTCCAATAATTACCACCTATATCATTTCTAACCATCTCACTAATCCACTCTCCTTGGGAACATGCCAATGGATATAGATCTTGAAATTTCTCCCCTTAATGGCTCTTCTCCACACCACCTTTATCCCAGAATCTCACTCTGTTACCTTCTCTTACGTTGAGTTCTGGAGATTCAATAAAGTCCATGAGTGCAATCTATGAAGTTGCATCTAATCTAGTAACACATAGAAGTAGTGGGTTGAATGTACCACAACCTTCTTAAGAGGTTCACTTTCTTTGGAAATTTTTTTTTTTTTTGGTCAAGTAACAAAATGACTTATTTTAATACTCTGTAAATGAAAATTTACAATTACATAACTTCATCCTGTATACGATAGGCACTAAACAAAATTTCTTTTACAAGAACCACTTCAGTGGGGCTAAGAAAACTAAGAGAAGCTAATTATCTCTTCCCATTTTATAAGAAATCGGCCTCCTTTACTTTGAACAAGCCCAAAACAAATGACCAAGTTTACCGCAGATGCAATAGATATCTTTTGGATTTTCTCTGTATCCATAATCCCAACAATATTCTTATGGAAGTAACTTTGAAAGATTGAGCACTGAAATCATTGCAATTCCAATAAAA
>JAUPMG010185748.1:0-10298 GCA_031762675.1 Pachysandra terminalis
CTCAACTCAACTCCATCTAGGACTCTATCTCCTAATCTCATTAAGAGAGAGTTATCCACATCCACACTTCTAATCAATATAGATGTCCCTTTAAGTGGGGACCACTGGTCGGCACAAACAGGTTGGGCCAATCGGGTCGACCCATCTCAAAAATCCAACAGTTTCAAATAGAATGAGTTTCCTGAGCCATTATTATATATAACCCACCCCTGATGGGTATAATTTTTTTCTCATTTAAAGGAAAAATATAAATAGATTTTTTTATTAACTGTGAAATTTGACCCCTCGAGATCGAGAGAGAGAGTTCAATGAATTCTCTGTGTGTATTTTATCGAGATTACTGAATATATATATATATATATACACACACAAAGAGTTTACATATAAGGTCCCTTGATTTTGGGGATTCAATCCTATCTACATAAATATAAATATACAAACATATAAACTTCCTAATATACATGTTCAACATTTAGAAGCTGTCACATGTAGAAACAGAGTTGTTACACAGCATTTAGAAACTCTTATATTTAGAAACAATCTAATGGAGAACATTCCAAAACAGTTATCAAAAAAATGGTTTCCTTCATCTAATATTCATACTGTGAGAGACAAGACATTTTCATTATTTACCTTAAATTTCTACATACAAGCATCCAAATTATTTACGGATAACAATTCATACAACATGGGTGTGCTTCATTAACACTGAATTCTCACATACAGATAAAAAATAAAAATAAAAAATTTCAACTGACTTAGATTTGAGAACTTTGAAGTAATGAAACTAAACAGTCAAAAAAAAAAAAAATTAAATAAATCAGCTGAAACAACTAAGGAAGCAGAGCCACCTAGAAATTTTAGCAGTTTTAGCTCCAGACCTTAGTATCATAATCATCCACAGAAACAACCCTTTTGGAGCTGACTCTATTTCTAACCCCTGGAGATCGATGGAGTTTTTTGTACAGCTGGGAATTGAGCAGAGTAATACATAAAACAGAATAATAAATAAAGTAAAAGAAGAAGAAAAAGAATCTCTCAGTTTTCTCATCTCTTCTTTGTAGAGAGAGAGAGAGAGATTACAGAAATGGGTATTTATCCAGAGATTATGAAGTCAACTCCATTAAAAAAAAATGCTTTTTTTAGATTCCCTCATTGGGAGGAAATGGATTCATGGAGTTTTCTTCCATAAACATTTTTTTTTTTTTGACAGTTGAGCTGTTAAACTCATTCCATTATCGTTACTACAACATTTTTAGTAGCTATGAAACATTACATTTTTTGACAGTTTTACCCCTGATTTACATTTTTGCCTACGAGGAATACTTTCTCCTTTTGTTTTGATTTTATAATGTAAAATGTTTTCAAAAAAATTAGAATTTTTTAACTGGTTTTAAGTTAGAAAATATAATCAATGTTTTTCACTCTATTATGTTTAGAAGACATAAAAAATAATGACAGAAAATAACTTGTAATTTGTTACCATATGTCTTTTCAATCTGAATCCACTAAAATATTCGATATATTCGAATGAGTTAATTAGTTTGATCAGATTTTGTTGTCTTAATAGTGCTCTGGTGGTAATATCAAAACCCCTCCACCGTACAACTACTCCTCTCCCTTCATGCCTCTCTCTCTCTCTCTCATTCACACAGCTGCTTGGGAAGCTTTCTCTTCTTCAGTCTCTTTTTCTTCTATTTTTACATCCGCTCCGACTTCAATTATGTTTGGATTGAGTTTTTAGATATTTGGTTCGGTTTTGGTTTTGAAATTATAAAACTAAATTAGATCGGTTTGGTTCGGGTTGAAGCATCGGCCAAATCAAATCGAAAAGCAAACTCTACTGTATATAATCTAAACCAAACTGAACCAATCAATTTAAACCGAATCATTGTCCATATATATATATATATATATATATTATAATTCTAAAAAACATTGTATTAACCCGACCTAACCTAACCCAAACTGAACTAAAACTATAATTTGGGTTGGATTAGTTTGGGTTTAGGGTTTTTTACTTCAGTTTGGTTCAGCTTTGTTAGAAAGTTTGGTTCTCAATTTGGTTCGGTTTTGAGTTAACCTTCATTAATATCGATTTGGTCCTGGGTTTATGTCAACAGGTAACAAATTGAATCAAGTTGACCCCTACCCCTGTTAGTGACATCGAGTGAATGGCGTTAACAGAGCACACTAATTTATGTATCTTTCTAACCTTGATTTAAAAATTATATTTAAACGACATAAAAGTATTTTTTATAAGACAAAATCGGCCTTCTATTTTTGTACCTTTGAGAAATTTGTTATTGGCGTTAACAAAGCACCTTAATTTACCTTTTTAACCATCTTAATTAATTTTAAGTCAGAAAAAATAAATTTTTATAAGACAATTGGCCTTCAATCGTTTTTACCTCTGGGAAATTTTTTACCCATTTCAATATTATAAATAAGTAATAATTTCTACTCCTACATTATGGAGTATTATTTGTATTTATAACCATATATTTTTATATTTGTATCTCTCCCCTCACTTTATAATAATTGTTACGGATCGACATATCCAAAACATGGCCCAATTTTAATTTTTTAAAAAAAACTTTTTGAAGAGGCCAGATCGTTTGATGTAACTAGTCCAAAATCGAGTCAGAGAATTGTTAATAAATTAGGGAGGGGCTTGGAATTGTGACTCATCCTGAACCGATCCTGAATTGGATTGGCCTATCCGGACTGAGAATCGGCTGATCTTTTACACCATGGCAATAACGTGAGTGGTGTCGCAACGCTGCTAGGAAGAGACAATGAACGGCCAAGGAGCAGCTAGAACAAGAGGGAATATTCATTCTTAATTTTTTCTCCCACATTCTTTTACATGTTTTATAAATATTCTCTGCAGATGATCCTTCAGACACCACAGACAAGAACAAAAATAAAACTAATTAAGCTGCTCTCTCTTTTCATCACAAAGGCCCATCTCCATTAGAACCACTGGTCCCTCCTTTCCTGTTCACAGTTGTGTTCTTCAATATCTGCAAATAAATAAATAAAAAATTGTGAAAGAGTATGAGAGATGTAAAAAAGTTTCAATCTCCAAATACAAAAAAATGTTAGAAAGTATCCATCCATTGCCTAAGCTTTACAAGAACCAAACAAAACACATAGGTCCACCTATCACTACTCACCAGATCATGAAACTCTTTATTTTGGATGAGATTGACTTGGACCATAGATCATTCCTTCTACTTGGAACTCAAAACAAACTTTGATGATCATCTGAAAGAGAATGATTTGTGACTTTTGATCTTGGCTTGCTACTCACACAATTCACTAGGTTTAAAGGATCGGTCTGGTCTGGTCCGGTCCGTATCATTTGGTCCGTATCGGATCTCAACGGTCCGGTCTCATGCCACAATACAAACAATTGTATCTGACCGGCCGGTACAACCAGTCTAGTGGATTTTTTTTTCTTCTAAATTTATGAATTAGATGGTATCGTTACCACAATACAAACAATTGTATCGTTGGCCTTTTATAGCCTTAGATTCGTTACTTAACTGTTTGCAACGTTTCATGAACAAATTGAAAACGTTTGATTGAACAAGTGTTTTGATTTGAATATTCAATATCCAAAACGTCTAATTTAATACACAACGTTTCAATAAACACTTTCACAACGTTCAGATTAGTAAAGAATATAAGGTTATAAAGTTAATGATACGTTATTATTCTGTATTGATTCAAGTCCTTAAATGCTTCAAGATCTTCGAGGATTTTGACAGGACTTATCTCTCTGGCCCTTTATTCCTGAAAGTCTAAGATTTATTTCCCTCTATGCTTTAAGTGAATGATCTTCCAACTTACTTCGAGAAATAACAAATGTCGTGGAATGTTCCCATATAATTATGTTTTCATACTCATTATTTCAAATAACTATTTCGAAGAATTATTCATATGATTATCCTGAAGGATAACTAAAATATGATTGTGGAATAATAAGTAAGTCAATTTTGAAATGCCTAACTAAAACTATTTCAAAATACAGCTTATGTTAATAACCTCATATGAGATTTAACTTGTGATGACGAATTAGCTCTTTCGAAGTGGCTAATCTAACTTGTGGATATCTCGAAATGATTCTCACGAAATGAACATTTTCGTGATATACTATCTCTAGAAATACTCTCCTATTAAGAATGGACTCTTCGAGAAGATACTCAGATTTTCAAGTATATGCTCTTTAGGATGTATATTTACATAACTATCCTTGCCAGATGTCATGCTATGATTGGATTGAATCAATTTTCAAATTGGCTCATCACCAATAGCCCCCTGCGTTTAGAAGGAGCTATTTAGCCGTTGCAAACGCAATATCAATAAAAGACAATTTCCAATGCATCTTAAATATGTATTTCTGATAATCACACAGCTTGTGATAGTTTCAAAAATTGTCTTTTGATATTCTTAGATAATTTGAAGTCTATATATATGAAAGGAATTTTAAGATTCCAACTCACTTTATTTGGAATGGCTCGTAAAAGCCAAGTTGATGAGAAGATCAGTTCTTCCTCAGATTCTCTTATTTTTGAAGCGATTGAAAAGGATAATGATTCCATGAGTTGGAGCTTTCAGTGCAAGATTATTGCAATCAAGTTTTCTTACAAAGTTGAGCCGAAATATGGTTATCCTTATGTTAAAGCAACCCTGGCACTTAACGTCCATGAGAGACGAAGAATGGGTTTGAAGAGGATGATGGAGCTTATCCAAATTCAATAAATGAAGATAACAGATTTTGTAAAGCTTTATGAAAGCTTAGGGAATCTTAGCTTATTCAAGCATTTAATTTTGTAAAGCTATAAAAGCTTTAAGAATGAATTCAGAATGTATAGATTTTATTTCGAAAGCTTTCTTTCGAAGAATATTGATCTAAGATTTCCCTTAAGAGTGTTAATGGATTACTTCGAAGATTTTTCTTCAAAAAGAATTTTGTTCTAAAGTTTTCCTTAGATAAATATTTCAATCTACTTATGTGATTGTTTGAAAATCTGAGGTTTATCTTTTGTAGATCCTCTGGATATTTACGATTTCGAGTTGATTCTCTCACATATGTGAGCACTCAAAAATCTAAGGTTCATCTTCTGTAGATCTTATAATATGTATGATTTCGACTTGATTCTCTCACATATGTGAGCACTCAAAAATCTAAAGTCCATCTTGAGTAGATCCTTATAATATGTATGATTGTGAGTTGATTCTCTCACATATATGAGCGCTCGAAAATCTAAGGTCCATTTTGAGTAGATCCTTAATATATATATATATGATTTCGAGTTGATTCTCTCACATATGTGAGCGCTAAAAAATCTAAGGTCCATCTTGAGTAGATCCTTAGAATATGTATATGATTTCGAGTTGTTTCTCTCACATATGTGAGTGCTCAAAAATCTGAGGTCCATCTTGTGTAGATCCTTAGAGTATATATAATTTCGAGTTGATTCTCTCACATATGTGAGTGCTCGAATATCTAAAGTTCATTTTGTGTAGATCCTTAGAGTATATATAATTTCGAAATGTTTAATCCGTTGTATGGAATCCAGGTGGCGAATTTTGATTGATTCAATTTTATTTTTAAAATTGAATCATCATTAGCCTCCTGTTTTACCGCATGCGGATTAGATGTTTATCATACGCATTAAATGCGTTATGAGTGATTATAACACCATCATTTTGCCTTTTCGTATGGTACTCATACTGCATTAAATGCAAAGCCACGTGTCCCAAGGGTATTGCATAACGCGTGCAACCCTTGGTAACCCAAGGAACTCCCGTTTAGGGTTCCTGACAGTTTTAATCATTTGAAATTTCAAAAATGTATAAGAGAAAATAGTTTGAAATCTCTTTACCTTATTCTTATCTTCTTCTTGTGCTTATCCTTTGCTTTCTCTGCGAGTTCTTTGTCTTTGAATTTCCTTTACTTCTCTCTTTCTTTTACTAACCTTTCAAAATGGCTCCCAAAGGTCAGTCTGGAGCTAGTAAAATTGTCTCAAAGCCAAAGAAAACCATGGTAGTTTCTGATCAGAACTGTGTTGAAGTAGTTGATGAATTTTTTTGGGATTCTTCCAATAGCTTCGTCTCTACTAATAGTGTGAGTGAGAAGAATCTATTGTCTCCATATCTAGATTATTCTGATATCTCTGAAAATATCAGTCGTTTTCGGCTGATTCCTTATTTCAGGATCATTAGAGCTGATTATCCTTTTTTCTTCTATCTCATTCCAATCCCATTTCGTTATCCCTATTGGTTGGGGATCTTGGTGTAGAAACATTCTCGCCAATCCCAATTATGCAGCGAAGCTAAAGAGCGCTGGTATTTTTAACGCCATTCGAGCATCTCTTCTAGAAGTTTCCCGCGGCAATGAGAGTATTAAAGCTCTTATTCGAAGATGGAATCCTCAAACTCATACCTTCGTTACCACATTTGGGGAAATAATCCCAACCTTAGAAGATGTATCCTCTGTAATCTACCAACCATTGGTCAATGTCACCCTTTCATCATACTTACTCACATGGAGAATATGATTTACAATGATTTGGTTAGAGGTTTAGAGTATTCGAGAAAGAAAGCAGTTTTGAAGAAAAGCACAGGTGAAGGGAGCGGCTCTAGGTTAACTTTGAATGGCTGGATAAGATTTTATTAGAGGAAAGAATATTCGAAGAGTTAATCCAACATTTTTACCACCGTTCTTGGTGAAGGAAGATCAAGCAATATCTACTCCGAAGCTTTCATCGCTGCTTGGCTATCCCATTTCGTTCTTATGGGATATCCACATGAAAAAGTTCGAGAGAAGGTTTTTCCTCTCACAATTCGAATGGCCCAAGGAGTCAAAATTTCCTTTCTTATTTCTTGTGCAATTTGTATGAAAATCTCAATCTTATAGTAGAAGATCAGGTCAGATCAAGAGCCGATCGAGTGGTTGAGACCATTGCTAATACTGTCTTTTTACAACTTTTCTTATGGGAGAGCTACCCCAATTATGCTCTAGTTTGAATTGATAACGACTCCATAATTCAAACTGCTGATGGGCCATCTCCTTGAGCTTCTTTCTGGGCACTACATTCTCTGAATCTGGAAGTTTCCCTTATTGAAGTTTTTGACAAGGAGCACGAATTCGAGTGTAGATCTTATACTCGAAAGATCGTGGGTGCTGAATAACCTGTCTTTGGCTCCAAAGACATTTCATTGAGAGTCGCTTCATTCTCCCTTCTTCCAAAAGAATCTCAAGCGTATTTGATCACAATTCATCCTGGATATGTTTTAAGAATGGTAGGAGATGAAATCAGTGCTCTTCATTATCATCTTTATCGAGTTATGAGGCAATTTGGGCTAGATCAAACTCTTCCCTTTATAACTTCGAGAGTTCTTCTGAATCCTCATGATGCTGGTCAAAGGTATTCTCTTCAAGAAATCTTTGATTGCAGTTGGACATTCGAAGAAGCTGTTATGGTTGCTCCTTCCCGAAGAGGTGGAGTTTCAAAATACTGGCTCGAGTTCTGGAAATACTTGCTCTTGGATCTTGATGCATTTATCAAAGGTAAAGCTGTGCTTACTCGCCAGAATATCTATAAGAAGGATGTGAGGTTGAAGACTCTAGGTTCAAATTGCGCTGCTTCAAGAGATATATCAAAACCTACTCACTATGAGTATTATCCTGACTCCTCCATTCAAATACAAGCTCCTTCAATTGCTTCTATTCTCGAAAATGAACAAGTGGATGAAGTAAAATCCTTGGTTCCTCCTCAAAAAAGGGTTCACTCTTCTAGGAATAAGAAAGTTGAAAAGGAAGCTCCTGTAGAAACATCTAAGGAGAAAGATGTTCCTTCTTCGAAAGAAACCTCTCCAGGTAATTTTCGAATTTACTTCTCAAGTTTTTGTATTTTGTTTTGGGACTTATAGTTTGTCCTGGTCTTTCAGCAAAACGTCAGAAGAGAGCATAGCTCGTAGATCCAAGGACAAAGCTACTTTCAAAAGTTGAAATGGCTAAACATTCCTCATCACGGAATGATTTGATTCTGGTAACAATCATTTTTATTGTTGTTTCTTCTCCTCTTTTTCGTTAGAATAATAGTAACTTTGAAGTTAAATAATTTGCAGGAACTTTCTAGCACTCATCAGAATGTTCCTAAAGAATTCGTAGATAAACACAATCCCGCGTTTCTTGAAGCGCGTAAGATTAATGTTAAGAGAATTATAAACAGATTGCGAGCTGAAAGAGGATTAGCTGATATCGAGCTTCCAAATACAAAGAACATGTCATATGATTCTTTGTATAATGAGTTAATCATTTACAGAGCTCAACAAGCAGGTGTTAAGAAAACTCAACCTAAGGAGCAAACTCAAACGGAGGATCAAACTCGAGTTGAAGGTCAAAAGTTACTTCAAGGATCCATAGAGCCTTCGAAATCTCCAATTCAAGTTTCAGATGAAGAGGAAGAAGGAACAGAGGAAGAAGAAATTTTTGATTCTGAAGAAGAGAAAAATGAAAACAAAGAAGAAGAAAGAAGTAGAGGAGAAGAAATAGAAGGAAGAGATGATGAAACATACATTCCTGAAGATGTTCATCCTCATGAAGAAATTTTTTTTGGGACTTATCTCCGTTTTCTCCTTCTCTTTCGAATTCTCCTCCTACAAGCTCTCCTATAGCCCCCTCTTCTACTCCACTTATTTCTTCTCCAAAGAAAGTGATTTCCAACGTCCTTGCCTCTCTCAAAACAGAAGTTTCGGTTGTTGAATTTTCTATAGTTGAATCGTCTACAGTTGAAGCTTCTCATTCTGTTGTTATTGGAGAATCTCTTGTTGAGAATTTTCCTGTGGAGACTTATGCTGATGCTCCTTCTGCTGTTAAAGTATCTAATGTTGTTTCGAATATTGAAGTTTCAAATGCTGAATTTTCGAGCACTGATGCTCTAAGTATCCCAACTTCATATACTATGAAGGTTGCAAACTCTGCTGATGATGAGGTTCCTCTTCTATCAACATTAAAGAATGTTCCTGCTCCTTGTAAGTTTTCCACTTTTGTGAAGAAATTTCTTCTTATGAATCTTGGAATTTTTCTAATTTATTGTTTATGTTTTGTAGCTTCTATTATGTCTGCAATTCCACCAGTCGTCACATGATCTGGACTATCAACTGTCATACTTCCCAAGGCTGTGACTATTGCTGCTACAATTCTTACTTATGAAAAGATGTCAAGTGTTGGAGCTTCTACTTCTCCTGTCTCTCCTTCAGGTGTTGTTTCTCGCAAAAGGAAGAAACATGATGTCTTCTTTGCTCGAACTGTCGTATATGAAGGGATATACATGGTTTTCGCGCATATATTGAAGTGGATGGACTCTATCTTTGAGGCATATGGTGATATATCAGATGAAATTCGAGTTCCTTCCACATATGCCAGGAGTGCAGGATATCAAGAGTTGTGTTCTCTTTTCGAAAAAATGTCACAGAAGAATTTCATCTCTCTTACTTCAAAAGATCTTGAGGATTGGAAACCGCTTCTTACGACAATTGAAGGTCCTGGTTTGAATATTGAATGGTTGAAAAATCATTTCAACACTCTTGAGAATTCTCTTTCTTGTTTTAAAAAAAAATCAGAGCTCGAAGTAAAGAAGAACCAGATTCTTAAACAACTTGACAGCAACATTCAAGAATTAGAGAAGAAGGAAACAACTACAATGCTCAGACAATCCCTTGAAGAGACAGAGAAGGAAATAGAAGGACTTGAACAATATATTCAAGCATTAAAATCTTAAGCAGAGGATAGTAGAAAAAAGCTTTTTGAAGTTTCAAATGTAATCACTTCTTTTATAATGTTGCCAAGAGAACTATTTCCTCAGAATTGATATCAATAAAGAGCTTTCTTTTGACATTTTCATTTTTCTATAATTACATTCTTTCAAAAATAATAATGTTTTAGCTATTTTCCATTGACTGATTCTTCGTGTGCATTTTCTTCAAGTAAAACAATCTTGTAATAACCTAAGAGATATGCTGCAACAATTCGAAAGGTCCATCCCACCTTTGCGCAAACTTAGGCTTAATCGTATTACTCCTTTCATAAAATGAAGCTCGAAATACTAGTTCACCTACTTGGAATTCGCGAGGAGAACTTGATGATATTGAATATTGTTTGCCAAAGCTTGTTGTCTTTTTTCACTCAAATCACCTATCTGCTGCATTCGAATTGCAACCAGATCATGAGTATCCCAATCCATCTCAGCAGCTTGAGGTATTCTGGCTGAAGATATTTG
>JAUPMG010185759.1:0-10298 GCA_031762675.1 Pachysandra terminalis
ATGAGTTTTAATATGTAGGTAATTTTTATTGCATTTTGGGAGGTTTTTGGATGTATTTAGGCTTAAATTAGACATGTATAATGTTTAGGACAAAAAAACCAACAAAAAACCCTGGTTTCCCCACATTTCCCCTCGGTTTCCCCAAATTTCCCCCATGTCGCCGAAATGTCGCCGAAATTTCGGCGACATTTCGCCAGTGTCACCTGGCGACACGCCAGGCGACACCGACATTGCGAACCTTGATTCTAATTATGATGAGTTGGAAAGCGACACTATCTAGATTTTGGTATCTAACATCACCATATTGTACATGTTTGTTGCTCTTTTTTCTTCTAAATTTTATTTCATTAATGACATTGTGTTATCTATGTTTTGTAGGACTTCATCCTCAACGAAGCAGGGATATGTGTTTGATATTCAAATCAACGCCTTATTACTCTAGATTGCATTAGTTGATGAGGATAAATGTTGGATAACTTTTTTTATTTTATTTTGACTCAGATGATTTATTGACTTTTGCTTTTGAACATTTTGGTGTGGGATGATTTTGCAATTTTTATAATACTTTGTTCAAACTATAGATGAGATTGGGACTTAGTTTTATTCATCTGTTGAGTTTAATTTTTGTTGATTTGAATTTCTATTTCAGTTTTGTATACTTGAAGTCTTGAATTTGTTTAATTTTCTACTTGAACTAGCTTGACAGTGAATTGGGTACAGCATGGGAAAATTCCCATAAAACTGCAATGATATTTTAAGTGGCTTCGGGTCCGGCCGGGCTCGGGCTTGACAATTAACACCACGGGTGGACTTGGGCGACCATTTTTAGGCCTGAAGCTCAGGCTCGTGCCAACATAATCACGCTTATATTTAGACTATGGCCCAGCCTGAGTCCATTCAAGCCCGGCCCGTTGCCACCCCTCCATACCGCGTGGAGCCTAGGGTTTGAAAATTGTGACCCCGCCTAGGCCGGCCCAAAGCATGACGGGCCCGATCAAAATTTTGCACATTCGGTTTCAATGAACGATGAAACTGATTTACTACTCTATCAACATTGCTAAAAGCAGACTCTGATGCAACAGTCGAGATGGGACAGGATAGGATATCACGTGCCATCTGGAAAGTTCTGGGGATCTCAATGAACATCTACTCCAATAATCCAAGATATCCAACTCACTGTTTAAATTATGACTTGGTTCCTCCAAATCAAGATCTAACTGACTTTTCTTCTTGCTCCCTAGATATTGGACTTTGGAATGTAGTGTAATCATCAAAGTCATCTCCTTCATCATTATTATCATAAACAACATTGTTTCAACCATGGAAACACTAGCAGTTGTAGAACTCAAACTTGACCGTTTCATATACTCTCCAAAAAGAGAATAAGGAGATCCAACAATAGCACTAACATGTTGATCAGTTTCACTACCATAAAGCTTTGTATAACAATATTCAACAAACTTCACCATGCAACGCATGTCTAATATTACAGCACATGACATAATTTTACTGTATTCTGACCAATATTTATCGAATTTTCTTTGCATCTCTCTCACCATTTCTTCCATTAAATCGTTTGGAGTCTTCAACATTTCTTTCAAGTGAATATGTATCTTCCATATTCCTTTAAAACACAAGTTTAAAGTCGGATATTTGCATCCAAAAAACACATTTGTTACCTCATAGATGACTTTCAAAAACTTGCATAGGGCTTTAGCTCTTTCCCACTGTTCTTCTGATAATTTCATCACCTTAGAAATTTTATCTGAATCAGCCAAATATGTAAAAGCATTTACATAATATAGAGCACAATCAAGCATGAGATACGTTGAATACCATCTGATCACTACATCAGTGCGCAAACCCCTTCTAACATCTAATTGCAAGCTACTAACAATATCTCTAAAGTGTTTCCTCTGTAAAGCTGAGAATCTCTTCACATATCTAATACTATAACGAATCTTTTGAACATTAATTATTGACAAACCAGCCTGGACAATGAGATTCACAATATGTGAGCAACAACAAAAACCATCACTAAAGGGATAACCCTTTGCCAGTAAACTTTTCTTACGATGAGTAGCAACTACATCATTAGTACTACAATTGCCCAATGTGTATATACTTTGTGTTCAATACTCCAATCCACCATACATAAAGGAATAGCATCAGAGATGAAATAACCATCATGTGGGGGCGGCAAAGCACTGAATCTTAAAATCCTCTTCTCAAGCCTCCAATTTTGCTCAATAAAGTGTGCAGTGATGCACACATAATGATCCTCTAAAATAGATTTCCACATGTTTGTTGTTAAATAAATCATTCCTGAAATGGCTGCCAAAAAGCTCACGCAAATTATCCTTCTCGTTCTAGTACAAGGAATCATGGATACAATATCCCTTTTTATGGTGTTTCGAGTAACATGCTTGAATTTGAATTGAGGACATGCAGTACTCGAAACTCTTCTAAAACTTGGATCCTCCACAAGTTTAAATGGATACTCTCCACTAACCATCATAAAAATCCAATTTCTCTACAAAGCTTCTCCTGATCAAATTTGTGATTTCTTATGATAGCATCTCTACTATCTTGGGTCTCAGTTAAAAGCATAAATTGTCTTATATCGGTGTTAACACATTTGACACACCGAATGAAATGGCGTTTGAGGTGTAAAGTTTCATTCTTGGATGCAATTGTGAGTACATCATTACAATGCTTACACTTAACTCCTGTTTCATCTACAGACCCAGCTTGAAGTTTCTCAAAATCCTTCCACACTTCAGACACCTTTCTTTTATGCTTTTTCAATTGGTAATCCTCCTCCATATCATTCCCATCTAAATCTAAGTCCACAACACCTTGATTTGATCTGGACATTTCAAATACTTAAAATTCTGCATAATAATAGAAGTATATTGAAAAATAAAACATTAAAATTATGATTATGAATGCAAACTCAGAAAAGTAAAAAATAAAATATTAATAAAAATGCATAGTGGTTGCTGCCTATGAATTCCTGAAATCAAACTTTTGTTTGTTTTGAATATGAGAAAATTCTGTAGTGTAATATTGAAACAGGCTTAAAGTCCAGTCATCAAAAACCAAATGCTTTGAAGTTTGAAGGATGCAGAATAGCAGATTGCAGAGAGAGAGAGAGAGAGAGAGAGAGAGAGAGAGAGAGAGAAACAGAAACGAAACCATGTCCACTTTGAAAAGTTCGGAGAACATCTGCTTTAGAAGTGAATGTCTTAAAGGCAATAGACGTGAATGTCCTAAAGGCAATTTCACCTGGACATGCGGCACGGGTGTCAAGTGCGTGGCTGCATTGCTACAAGAAAGAAAAAAAAACTGGATGAGAAGAGGGAGAAGTAGGGAAGAAGACCATAGATGGGGAAGGAGAGGAAACCGGGGCAAAGGGAGTCGAGAAAGAGAGCTGGAGGAGAAGAGGGAGTGCCAACTGTTCAGCTCGTGCTTGGCTGAAGAAAAAAAAAAAAGAGGAATAAGGAGGAGGGAGGGTCTTACCGGTCGATGGCTCACAACAGACGGATGAAAGCCAGACTCCAGTCTCCACTCCATATCCTTGCTTGCCAGACGTGAACAGTCGGCACGGCAAGTGCTATTTTTCTCTATTCAAACTTCATACCCAAGAGAAAAGAGTCCAAAAACATTTGATCTTCCTTGGGTAACTACTTAAAATTATATTACTTTTTAAAATATATTTTATTTTGGTAAATTCTAATTAACAACTAATCAAACGATAAATAATTATGTAATAAGTTATTACTAACAACATAATAGAGTCTTATAAAAAGATAAATATATGCATTAGGTGGGAATTTTCATGTCGGGTCGTGTCAGGCTAATCTAATATAAACCCAAGCCCGACCCAAAAACCAAATCGGGCCTTAAATTTCAGCCCGATCCGGCCCTACAGGCTACTTACCCTTGCCCAAGCTTGCCCAAACATAGGGCCAGGCAGATCGGGCCGAGCGGATCACCCGGTCCATTGCCACCCCTAATGGGACATGCCTATGGCAAGGGCTAGGGAATGTCGGGCGGGCCATACGGGATGATGGGCCATTAATAAACTAAAAATTTATACCTTATAAACTTTATATCTAATTATATAAACTAAGTTTTATATATAAACTAATTATATATAAAAGTTTTCTTTTTTTGATAACTGGGGTGTCCGGGCTAGCTTGCGCGCACCACGATTAATCCCTGGGGCCCTGAAGTTAACGACCGAGTAAACCTCCAGTGGCCTCGAGTGAAACGGTCCCCCCCGCAGAATTGAACCCCAGACCTGGTGCTTCATGAGGCACCAGCTGCAAGTGAGCATTAGGGCAACCCCTCGAGGTTAATTATATATAAAAGTTTATATATAAACTAAGTTTTATATATACTAAAAGCTTGATATACACTATAAGATTTATAAACTATATATAATATGTACGAACCTTAGTTTATAAAAAAAAACTAAGGCTATAAACTTATTACCTAATAAGTATAAATGATAATAATAATTAGTTTATAAACTAGTTTATAAAAAGGTATAAATAATAATAAGTATTACTAGTTATACAAACTATATAAAAGTACATAGTTTATATGCTTGTGTGTGTGTGTGTGTATCCTTACTAAAACCATATAAAAGAACATATAACTTTAAAAAACTTATAAAAACCTATTTACAAATTACAAAAAAAAACTTATAAAACCTTATCTAATATACAGTTTATATATACATATTATTAGTTATACAAACTATATAAAAACACAGTTTATATTTGTGTGTGTGCGTGTATATATACCCTTACTAAAACCATATAAAAGAACATATAACTTTAAAAAACTTATAAAAACCTATTTACAAATTACAAAAAAAAAAAAAAAAACTTATAAAAACCTTATCTAATATACAATTTGTATATATCATGGTTTCACGGATCGGCCGATACCAGTCCGGACCGGAACCGGACCATAGCGGTCCAGTTCCATCCCGCGATACATAGGCATGTATTGCTAGGTTATGGACCGCCGGTCCGGTGATTGGTTCTGGTGGTCCGGCGTCCGGTACCATCGGTTCGCCGGTCCAACAACCGATACCGCAGGTCCGGCAGTTCGGCGACCTGTCCCCGCCAGTCCGGAGCCAGTCTGAAATTTTTTTAAATTTCTTCTTTTTTTTTTGCTGTGTACCGGAACCGGACGGGATCGGTCCGGTGACCGGTTCCGGTATTTTAAACCTTGATATATACATATATATGAATATGTATATATACACATATATGGATGGGCTCGTGTGTTGTGTTTGTGGCCAGGCCGTCAGGCTCTCGGGTCGTGTTGTGCTCGTGCCCTTAGCGGGTCGTGGACCCAACACGACGGGCTTGAACCCCATCCCAGCAAGGCATGGCCTAGGTTCCGTGTCTGGGCCAACGAGGCTCAACCGGGTTGTGCTCGAGCCAAGCCGCGGGCAGCCCGGCCCATTTACATCCTTATCCACATCTCTTCTCTAACATCGAAGAATGCTACGGTGGCTTAAGAAAACTAGATGACACAGTGCATCAAGGTCAGAAGAGAAGATCAGCAAAGTTGCTCGTGAGCTGTGCGAACCCACTTTTAACCCCTCGGGTGTTGCAACTATTATTCAGAGGAAACATCTTTCTAGTCCAAATCATGCTGTCGCCGAAAGAACAACTAGCAAAGGTGAAGGCAACGGGACTTACAGGGAGTCTGGCTTCAAAGGTTGAAGATGATGTGGCAAAGCGTGCAGCACGTGGCACAACAAGGGAGAACAGGAGTAACCTAGGGGTGGGACCAGGGGTTAGTGGTTAATTGCGTGCAAAGGAGGTTAAAAATCAGGGTGACACGATTCCAAAGGTGGGTCTGAAGACATGTGGGAGCGGACATAATAGGAGGTCTGTGAAGATAATAGGAGGCCTCAGACTTGAACCGGATCCAGGACTAGATTTAGGCCTAATATGCGTGAAGGGACTCAGAGAACAAGTACAAACCCAGTGGGGCTCACTAACAGGAGGGGCTCGAAGTCCAGACTTTTGGGCCCAAACAGTATAGCCCAGAACGTTCAGATCAAACCATCTGAGCCCAAGAGTGCAGGCAGAATTGAAAAAATCAAGCCAATTATAAATACGAAGGATGCCCATACGTAGCAACAACATGGGAAAGCTTTTGAAAACATGGCCTATAGGGTCGCGGAAATTATACTACCGTCCTTAAAAAGTTTGCTGAACAAAGATGATGCGTTGAAAAGCTCAGAGTTGACTCACGTGATGGTTCCAAAGGTGGAGGACGCCGATAGCAGATGCAATGATTATCAAGCTTTACGTTTGAAGGATTCAGCTGCCGCAGAACTGATGGAGAATGATAAATCGTCAAGGTTTCAACCTATTTCAGTGGGAGTGACTCGAAATCCAAAGAAGATAATGTCATCACATGTTAAGGAGAAGGGACCCTACAAAGCTTACCTTCCCTGAACTTGGGTTCCATTGTTGCTTCGAGTGCTACGCATGAATCAGATATGATGGCGATGGGTATATCAGCTTTTAAGAAGAACATATTAACACTGTTGTTCCAGATACAACGATGGAGGCATTTCTTTCCTTCGTCCTTCTCGTAACTCCCCTCTGCACTTCAGTTATCTATTTCTTCCTCGTCTCACGCTAGTCGTCACCGTGTGGAGTTGCCATCCTCAAGTCTAGCTATTGGTTTTCATTACGATAGCATTACCATTTCATTTTCATCTCCCCATTTTTGCTTTGAATCAGATGCCATAACCTTGTTGAGCAAGAGTCTGAAATGTGATAATCATTTGTTTGATTTCAGTCGGATTTTGTGCGAAAATGTATCACAGTTGGAGGCAATTGAGTTGGTTGATGATGGGAATGTGGGTCAGAGGGGGTAAAGTGTGGGGTGGGGAGGGATTGCCTATTTTCTGGGGTTCCTTCTGAGAGTATTCTTGAGTAAGGGTAGTCAGTTGGAGTTTCTGTTTTTTTTTTCTTTTGTATTTGGTACTTTTATGTTTTCCTTTCTTTTTTAAATCCATCTCGGACTTATTGTAAAGATCTTTATTATCCTTTTGATGATATATATATATATATATATATATGCTCTGCGTTATTGTTATTCATCAAAAAACACAAAGGGTGTGGACGATTGGGTGGGAGTTGAGGATACGGCAACACTCTTTAGGCGGGAGATTTCAGATGTAAAAGAAAATAAGGTAGGTATCCAGAGGCAGTGGCAAGATTTAGAAGGGGTAGGGAAGTAAATATGGGTGATAGTTCGGATATGCTGAAAGAGCTTTGCAACTTGGACTAAAGTCTTCAGTATAAGAGGAAGGAAAACGGGATCTTGGGAGATAAAACATCGGTTGGTCAATGAAGGTAATAGGGGGCTAATGAGAAGAATCTTGGGGGGGGTGCAAAACAGGGATTGGATATGCATGCCATTTCTGGGTTCCTCAAGGGGCCAGTTATGTGGGATGTAGACAAGGTGGAAGGTAGCGAGGTGTCCATAGGAAGATTTTGGGTGTCAATCACTTTTAAATGCTTAGATAATAACTTTCTATAGAAGTTTACGGGTGTCTATGGGCCAAACAATCAAAGAGATAGGAATCACTTTTGAGAGGAAATAAGGTCCGTCCATAGTTTCCTTAGGGAAACTTGGTGCCTTGTGAGGGTCTTTAACGTGATCAGATCAGATTCGGAGGAAAGAAGTAGGGTAACCAGAAGTATGAGACTTTTCTCTTCACTCATGCAGGATCTAACTTTGGCAGATTACCCATTACGCCGGGGGGGTTACCTGGTCCAATATGAAAAAAAATGTCCTTTGTTGTAGGTTGGATAGATTTTTAGCGTCGATGGAGTGGGATGCGCATTTTCCATCCCTCTCCCAATCCACCCTGTATCGATCGACATCGGATCACTGGCCTATCCTGTTGTCCTCAGAGACCACCCGTCGTGATCCATTCCCATTCCGTTCGAAAACATGTGGCTAACCCATAAGTCGTTCAAGAGGGAGGTACTCAACGGTGAGGCTCAACAGAGAATGTGGGTCAGGATTGGGCAGGTTTTCAATTCATGAAACTTCTCAAGTCGATGAGAGTGAAAAACAAGGAGTGGAACTGTGGACCAGAACTACTTTTGGGGATATCAAATAATCCAACAAAGAAAAAACATTTTGTTCGAAGATATCTCTAGCCTTGATCAGGTGGAACAGGTGAGGAATCTATACCCGGATGAAATAAAGATGAGGAAAACAACGAGGGCAGACCTCGACCTTCTCCTCATACAAAAGGAATTAGTTGGAAGCAGAAATCTAGAGTGTCATCGTTGAAAAAAGGCAATGGTAACACCAGTTTTTTTTATAAGTTAGCAAATGGGAGGGTTAGGAAGAATACTATTTCAAATTTCGTGGCAGAAGGAAATAAGATTGAGGACTTGGAAGGGATGGGGAGTGTGTTGACAGATTATTATGGTAGATTGTACTCATCTGCTGAATAGGAGTTTCATTGTGATCTGAGAACTGTGGAGGGGCAGGCTCTAGGTCAGATCAGATAGCATAGTTGGAGAGACCTTTTGATGAAAAGGAAGTGAAGGAGGCCACGTTCGAAATGGACAGGAATAAAGCTCCTGGTCCAAATGGTTTCACTATGGCCTTCTATTAGGATAGTTGGGAAGTAATTAAAGGGGAGTCGTTGGATTATGTACTAAGATCTGCACAACATGAGACAATGCAGCTTGCTGGATTATCTGAAAAGCTGTATTTATTTCGCATAGAATTAATTTGGAGCTATTTTTTGTCTCATGTTGCGCAAACCTTACTAAATATTTCATGTACGTAGGTTGGGGAATTATACTTGTATTCTTTAAACTACAATGAGATTTTGGGCCCGAAATCAGGGAGCCAGTTTTGGTTTGGTTTGTTAATGAAGTTAAAAGTAGATTTTCTATTAATTGGTTGCTGCAGCAACATGCCAAAAGCTTTACCAGCTAAACAAAAGCATGATTGACAATGAAAGCAATGGCTGCAGAAAAATAAATAAATATATAAATACTCATAAGAAGCATCAGGAAATGAATGGAAGTTATTAAATATGAATATCACTCACTGAAGTTTTATGAGGTTTACTTACTCCCTGCACAACCGAGCAATGTCAATGCTCAGCTGATTGACCCGTTCCAATTTCTCTGTAAAAGGAAGTTGGGAATTCCAGTTTATTGATTGAGAGAATATGTGCTATACTGGAACTAAATACTAACCCTCATGAAATGAATACCTGCATGGAGATGAATTCCTCCCTTCTCAAAGTCAACACGTAATGAATGGGCTGCCCTTTGAGCTTCTTTTGACAGCAAATGACCATCCTCAGCTTTTATCACAGCATTATATAGAATATGATTTGTATTCAGATACTGCATGCAAGTCAAGTAGAAAGAGTTATTATTGGCAACAGCTCAATGGATCAGAAGAAACTCATTTGGACAAATTTATGGTCAATTGCTATCCACAAATACTGCTGATTTCTCAACACTAATAGCATATTAGCTTATTAGATGACTTTTGAAACATAAGATATATTTTGTTGAAAAAATTTGGTAGTTAAAATGAAGCCGAGGAACACGTTTAATTTAAGCCACTAAATTAACCAAAAATATAGCCAGTTCCTAAAGATGCGCATGACATTGACTAAGTTATACCATCACCTACACATTTTCGGTATTTGTAAACCATAAATTCTCTTTGGTGTAGAGATAAAGCATAAGAAAAGTCTTGGGAGAAAACACTCTCAAGCATCCTCTGACAAGATAACCTTTAATTATTTAGAAATTCAAATAGAATTGGCCCTCATTAGTTAGATAAGCTACAGCTCTGTTCTCCTCCCCGCAAAAATGCCAGAAAAGCATGTCATAAACAAGACAATCAGAATATGAACACCCCTAACCACTGCTTCCGTGTAGATTGAATTCTTCCTGTAACTGAGATAACGAATTTGGAATCAAACTCCATTCAAATGCTGCTCATTCCTTGATTGTTAGTTCCCTTGATTGGCAGCCACAAACATTTATATTCTGCTTCAGATATACAGACAGTACTGAAAGGTTTAGTATTGAGAAATGTTCCTTTGTCCCATGTGAGCCCTTGCTAATTAATCTGCACTCCAACTGAGTCCTGCTTTGTCGCACCATCAAAACTGATATCGATCAAGGGAAAAGACCAACTTGCACAAAGCACTTTCCTCCGAGATTAATCTTTATCATTTCCGTTCATTTCCTACT
>JAUPMG010185770.1:0-10297 GCA_031762675.1 Pachysandra terminalis
TTTTTAAAATCTAAAATATAAAGACAAAATATGATAATTTAAGATATAAATAAAAATATTTTTATCAATAAAAAAATATAAAATATATTAAAATGTAGAGATATAAAATTTTAAAGAAAAAAAAAAGACCAAAAACAAGAAAAGAAACAGCAAGAGAATATATTTGTATTGAAAAAAAGATAAAAATTATAAATGGATATAGTGTAAGATAGAAATGGGTATAAGATTGTAATTTTAAAATTTATGAGTTTAAACTAGTAATTTCAAAAAACAAACAAGTAAAAAAGAGAAAAAATATTTTGGGATGGTGAAAAAATTATAATTTTTAAATATGCAAGTCTAAAAGAATAATTTAATAAACTTAAATGAAAATAACGGTGTTGAAACTAGTAATTTTAGAAAACTTAAAAGTAAAAAGGAGATAAACAATTTTAGGATAGTGAAAAAATTATAATTTTTAAACATATAAGTCTAAAAGAGTAATTTAAAAAATTAAAAATAAAAAACGGTCTACATTCTGTGTTTGGTGGGGCCACCATGTAATGCCACTCTACTCAAGGTAAGTAGAGTGGCATTTTAAGTTTGGTGGGGCCACCATGTAATGTCACTCTATTCAAGGTAAGTAGAGTGACATTTTAAGGCATATCAAAGGGGGCTTTTCAAAACTTTGAGGGGGCCATGGCCCCCTTGGCTCCACCCCCTGCCTAGCAGGAACCTAACAGCGTTTCTCCTAACAAAAGATCTACTTCCCAAAGATCTTTAACTTCACTAAAAAAGGATTCTTTCTTATTGAGAAATAGTAACAAACATTCCGGTTGATCCACGATTGATCTTTTACACACGGCTGATTCATGCAACTACCCATAACTTAGCACACAAGTTTCCAGTTGCAAATGCCAAAGCATCTAAAAGGTGAAGAAAGGAGACAGATGACTTAAAGAGGCCCTAGATAGTTATTATTGTATGCAAGAAGGTGGTGGAGACCCATAAGCGATCTGGCATGAAATAACAACCACTCATAACAAAATTACTATTTGTGCTATTCTAACTTTTTTGCTTAAAGGCTGAAAAAGAAAGCCATCGTCTTATGTTTTGCTTTAGACCGACTGCCGTCGTACTTTCAGATGGGCCACCTCACGTTCAGATTCCGTTGTCGGCACCTAACCTAAAGTTGTCGAAAGCTTTTTTCGCATTTTGCTTCTAATAAAACTTGCTTTTTTATTTATTTATTTTTTTTAAGTATATCCATATTATTAACGGAGAGGGTCTAAGTAAAATGGTGTCAAAAAAATTAAATCTTATAAAAAATTAGCAAATATTTATAAGGATAATTATATCTTTTTATACATTTCTTAAGATACGTGTATGAGTGGTCATTAGAGAACTCTACTTGTCATTAATAACAAACTCTATTTTCAAGGCTTTAGGTACTTGAAAACATGAAACTCTCTCATGTAGACTCTTTCATGTATAAACTGTTTTTTGAATAAGCTCTCTCACGTACAATATTGCATAATAATCCCCTACAAAGTGCCCTAAACCACTAGTATAATGTTTGGTAATTGAGACTTTCATCACACTCGTTCATTTAACAAAATCTGCAATTGGTAGATGTGTTTTTGTTGAACAGATAAGGATTCAAATCTAAGGTCTTGTTTGTAGAGTGAAGGAACAATAAATAATGAAAACAAGACACATAAACTTGATATCACTTATAATTAACATCAATTATTTATGCGTAAATTCCACAAACCTCCCTTAAGATTTTGTATAATACCCATATACATTATCTATATTTCTCAAAAGGACATATACATCCCCTCTACTATCACCATTCAAACATGGACCTCCCCTACACTAGCAGAAATCATTATTTTTTTTTACATGTTTTAGACTATTTTGTTCTTGTATTTAAACCTACCACACCACCACTCCACCACCACTGCCATCACCATCACCATCGCCAACACCACCAGGTGGGGTAGTCATGGTAGTTACGATGGTGGTGGTGTGGTACATTTAAATACAAGGGCAAAATAGTCTAAAGTATAAAAAAATTGATGGTTTTCGTTAAGTTTCGTTGGTGTGTCCATATTCCAATGGTGATAGTAGAAGGGATGAATTTATCCTTTTGAAAAGGATAAGGGAGATATATGAGTATTATATGAAACCTAAAGAGAGATTGTGGAATTTATTTTTTTAACAAATCACATGAGAGATTTGTTTGATATCATGCTTATATGGGTTTTGTTTAGTGGCTGAAGCTCCATCACATAACGAGAAGGACATTAGATTTGGTGTTTATGATTTTGAGTCATTGATTTAGCACTACTCCAACACTAAAATAATTCACATAGAAGTAGTAGGAACATATCATCTACAACACTACAACAATTTATTATAGCAATTTCTACAACATGGATTGTGATTAGTCCATATGATTTGTTGTACATAAGACACAATTTTTTTTTCTTTTCTTATCCTAAAAAAGAAAAAAAAAACAGACTAACCACAACCCACATAGTAGGAAATGCTGGACGAAAATGCTATAGACAATATCTAAGCCATGTGGTTGTAGGTAGCATTATAATGCGAGTGCCGATACCCCTGTCAACCTTTTATTGTTATTATGACAAAAATATATAAATTATGAGTGGACGAGGTATTTGGCATGTCATGGAACGATGTGGACCGAGCACACACCTATTAAATCAACATGTCATATCATGGTTGGTATGTCATTACACACATGCCAAGTCGCCCACTTGGACATAACTTGTTTTTTTTTCCTCTTTCTTGGACTATGCCACATTTAAAACGAATATCATGCATGATACGATATTTGTTATGCATCATATACCATTTAAAACAGAACATGTTTGTTTTGTAAGTGCAACTAGTTATGTCTTGAGCCGAATAGTATAAGATGTATAACAAATATCCCGTTTGGGCATAAAACTTTCTTCCATTAATTGAAGATGGTATGACGATAAATCATGAAAATATCCTAAAATACTATTAACACGCGTGGACGCACCCATGCACTCAGTAGCCACTAAGCCACTATAGATCTATATTACGTAACTCTAATTTTAACTATTTTGTTTAGTGGATGTTAAGTGTAACACAATCCATGATGGGACCACCCCACCTGAAGGGTTATTGCCTATTGATGGAGTATCTGATATCTGTCCACGTCCTTTAGATCCACCATACGAAACCGAAGGTATTCCTTTAAGTGTAGGGTGGTTTTAGTCTTAAAGGCTTTATCAAAGTTATATTAACTTAACTCAGTTCCTTAATAAAGCTAGCATTAAATTATAAAAAAAGTATCTTAACTTAGTCCATGACCGTAAAAAAAAAAATGGAAGCAATGTGAGGAAACTAGGTATAGTGGCATTACGTGTATCCCACAAATATCTTTTTGTTAGGTAACCAAATATCAAAAGAAGCATGCTTTCATGTGAGGAGAATCTTGTCCATTACCAAGCTTTAAGATGCTCTTATTAGGCTGGTAAAATGATACGTGCACTCAGTATTCAACGTTTAGCAACCTTTCTTTTACTTTCTTGGCCACGTCAAGGTTGTGTCTTTACTCTTTAGAGCACATGCTACACCCCAAAAATTGCCCTGACAATCTGACATCTACTATCAGTCCACACACTTCAGCTAGTTGCTTTTTGTGTGTGCACAACGTGCCGTGACAGATCGGTATCTTCGTCATGTCATGTCGTACCGTGCCTGGCATGCTTTAGTCTGTACTGGGCAGATCGGGCTATGGCAAGCTGTGTCTGTGCCGTGAACCATTTGTTATTATGTGGAGACGGATGGTATTGGGGCAACATGGACGTGCTGATGATCCGTTAGCACTGACGCCGCCCCTGATACGAATTCGGGGACTAGGGTATAATAATAATATAATAATAATTTCATTATTATTATGTGTAGTTCTAATTATAAGGTATCTATTAATATTTTCGTAGTTGCTCTTTGTAAGACAATATTCCGAACTTTGAGAACATGGTTTTAAGGATTGGTCCGGATCGGAATCGGCCAGAACTGGTCTGATCCTAAGCCACAATACAACCTATTGTATCAAGTGGCTTTGGCTCAGACTGATCCAACCGATACTTATAAGGATCGGCCGATCCGGTCCGATTCAATTTATTTTTCAATTGGCATTGGATCGGACCGATCCGAACAATACCGATACAGAGCGGCGGATCTGAACCGATCCACTTTTTTTTTTGAAGGATGATCCAAAACCTAGATCGGCCGATCCAATACCGGATCTATAATCGGGATCAGGATCGGTCCGGACCGGTCCGATCCAAGATCCCGAAAATAAAAACCTTGTTAGAGAATAGTAGAACTGGGTGTGCATTTGTAGAGGTAGGCACAATTTGTTGAACCATATAAATATGTTTCTATGTGCTTGATTTCTTTTTCATCATTTTATCTTCCTTTCTTAACACCATTAACTCTAGGCACGGCAGAACACAACATGACACAACACAACTAATGAATTATGCCGTGCTTGGGTACAGTTCAATCGTGCCAGACCGGATTGGCACATGGGCCATTATACACCCTACTTTCTCCTCAACAAAAAAAGATGAAAGGTAGTCTTTGGATCTACTCACCAAGTTTAGGTACATAACATGCTATGGTTATTTCTGTCAAAAAAAAAAAAAGAAAATCAAAAAAGAAAGAAAATTATCTGCAATATTTTACTACGATTTTTAGTTATAAAAATATTACTGTGCAAACTGGTTATAACTCAATCATAATCATAATCGTAATCATGCCAGAATAAAGGCCACAGGAAAAATGCCGGGTTTGGCACCTCTTCAAAGTGGGAATAGTTGTGGACTTCATTCTGAGTATCATCACTTGAGATAGTGACTTATTGTAAACACGATACATAAAGGATTCGTGTTAAAACTGTCTTGATCAAGTGCTTCCATTAGAGAAGCAATCAATGTGAAAAGAAATTGCAAAGAACATATCATACAGATTGTCAAGAACAAGTGATTACACGAGAAAAAAGGTGGGTGCACTTCACCTTTAACTTGACAAAATCCTTTATAGCTTTTCGATCCGTTGGGACTTTTGTAATGTAAGGCAATCAAGTTGTATGTATAGGAACGGCATCTCGACTTGTATTGACCGACAGGTCATATGTTATATATATATATAATATTCAAAAAACTTTACGTCTATCTTTATCAATCTATGCGTATTTCTACGTTTGAAACTAATAATTCAATTTCAGTTGTATCTACAGGTATAGATGCAAATACATAGAACTTTATATATGAGCAAAAAATGCATGACGGTAATAGACTCAGGGGGTAAATTACCTGAATTAAAACAAATAGACGTGGACTTTTGTGAAGACTATATATAGAACATATGACCTTGTCTGTCAATACATGTTGAGTCGCCATTTTTGCACCTGACGATACGGAACCTGGGGTAAAATCCCAGATTTCGTTTTCCCCCATGTTGAGCAATAGGAGGGAAAAAATTTCAAAAATCTCTCTCATGTCTCTCGACATGGGCGACATGAGGAGAAATTTTTCAAAATTTAAAAAATAAATAAATATTGTATGTTAATAATATTATGATATATTTAGATACTAATAAGAATTGTTTAAAACTTAGGGGGGGAGAAGCCATAAAAAATCCTACATTTCTCCAGATGTTTCTATCATTTCCCTCAGATTTTCCTTTTTTTCCTTATGGATATTATACTTGATTTCTAGTTTTATGTATCTTTTAGTTTAACTTACATTTACTTTTAGTTTGGCTTAATTACATACAACATCTTTTTTACAGCTTACAGACCTGACAGCGTAAGCTAACCTCCCTCAAGTAATGACTTTTAATGTGTAGGCAGTTCTTTTTTTTTTATTTTTTTTTATTTTTTTTATTATTATGTATTTGGATGCATTTAAGTCTTAATTAGACATGTTTAAAGTTTTGGGCAAAAAAATTATCAAAAAATCCTGATTTCTTTACATTTTCCCTCGATATTTTCAAATCTTCCCTCGGTTTTCCCTTTTTTCCCTATGTCGCCGACATTTCGCCAGTTTCATCTGGCGATACGCCAAGAAAAATAACCTTTTTATCCTGATTGTCCTACGTTACAAAAATCGCAACAGATCGTCAAGTAATAAAGGATTTTATCAAGTTAAATATAACCACCATTATTTAGTTGAATAAAATCAAGAAAAATAACCTTTTTATCTAGCTTAATTGAAATAACCTTTGACAAAATTAATAATTCTATGGAATTTATTCATGGTCTGAGTCATCCTGTCATCGGCATTATTTTGTAAAGGCACCTCTCGTATGCTTGGCTTAAAGGCAAACTTAAATGGCACCTGCGTCTCAGTTGGAGGAAAACCACGAGCAAAGCTCCCCATGAACAGTGAAGGCAGGCTTTGAACAACTCTTTATCACTTATTTAACAAGTGGTTTCTAAACATTACTGATACTTTAAAAATGACATTTTTAACCCTAAACATAATATTGGTAATGTTGGATTTGTAAAAGACCAAATATATTATAATGAAATGACAGCTAATACATAAGAACCAATACAACAACCCTTACAGAGAAATAGGTAGGGAGAGTCTGTCTCAAGACAATCTAAACCGTCGCGCAGTCGTTCTGCCAATAGCGTTTTTTCTCAAATGTTACTTGTGAATAAGACAAAGAGAAGAGACAAATGGAAAAGAGAATATTGAAATAACTGAAAGATAAGTTCGAATGCATATCTCAGAGCAAAAAAACCTCAAGGAATTCAAATGACTGATTATTTTCTTTCTCTCTCAGAGTCTTAACTCACAATTGTCTTCTTCCTCTTAACTTCTTTCAGAATTTCCAGATAAAATTCTATATCTTTTAATGGAGAATATGTTATGCTATTTATAGTGAATTTAACCCATCAAATTAGGACAGATGTAATTCAAACAAGTGTCCAGACAGGTGCTTAAGAAAATCCCCATGCATTAAACATATCTCGAATGCTACGTGTATTTCAACACGCCTAAGTTATTTCCAGAGAAATGGATAAGTTATACAAATCTTTAAAACTTGCTCTGTGATAGGTTGCTTTAGATCTTGAGGTTCACGCATTGAATGACACATGTTATATGCAAAAGATCTGAAAGCAATGTCACCATTCTTGCCGCCAATCCAGATAAGACAAACCCCCTTTTAGATAAGTTATACAGTAGATATTATAAATAGCTGAGGTTTTATCACATGTTGTTCCTTCTGGGAATCTGTCTCAATCAACTTTAATAAGCCACTTCAATGTCATAAATACCTTTCTGAGTTTGTATATTTAGAAGGAACTCCCTTTGGCGGCTATCTTCCTTCAAAGGAAGTAAAAAATAACTGTATTCTTACAAGGTGACCAATGTATGCTCGAATTACCTATATAGAGAATTCGAAGTTGAGTTTTTTTTATCAGGGAACTCGTTTGCATGATCAATAGTCCCTGTAAAGAAGAGTTCATTTTTGAAATCGCTTAAGGTTCATAACTACAGTAAGCAATCCGAATGCCTCATACTTGAATGAAGTCAGAAGTAAATATGTTCTTTTGTGAATTCCTTCAAAGTGAAGTGACAGGACGTTCTCCAAGTCCATGGGAAACCTATCTTCAGGAAACACTTCTGGAGATGGTATGCCTCCGACTTCTAAAGCCCTTTCCACTAGGAATTTGCTTCTAGAAGTAAAATGTATTCAATATATAACTCGAAGTCAATTCCTAAAGATGAATAAGAGCAACTTCGAGTCCTAATTTGTAATTCGGATGCATAAAAGACTGCATTTGAGGAGATAAACCCAAGTTCACGTCCTTCGGATAAGGACATAATCCTTAGTCTTTTTTAGGGTGACAGACCCTTTGACGAATTGACCATCTTAGGGTAGTTAACTTTGAATTCACATTAGGAGGAAGAAATATTTTTTCTTCGAATTCACCTTTGGCAGGAGGGAACATACCTCCTTTGAATTCACCATATGGAGGTGGTTGGCCTTCGAGTTCACCATCTGAAGTGGTTGGCCTTGAGTTCGCTTTCGAATCTCCCTTAGCAGGAGAAAATATACCTGCTTCGTGCTCCCTTTAAGAAAAAACATAATAGATGGTCCTTTGAAGTGTATGGATATGATCCAAAAATGACTTCTGAGTTAGAAGGTACAAACAGTTCCCTTGAGTATATTTCTTCGAGGATCTTTCCTTAAGTGGAACACCTTTAAAATGTAAAGGTATGTAATAAAAATCACTCGAAATCTGTTCTAGAGAATAAATAGATGTGACTTCGAGGATTTATTTAGAACCTTAGCTATTTGAGAAGTCTATTAGAGGTAGCATATCTTTAAATATGTCATTCGAGTAAAATAAAGTCCTTCGAAGGAAGAGTGAAATCTTCTTTCCCTCGAGTGCTTGGAAGGCAGTGTGCCGTAAGAACATAAGTTCTTGTCCTTCTGAAGGAATTATGATTCGTCTTGTCAAAAGTTCAAATCATTAATACTTCGTTCGTCTCGAAGGCAGTTAACTTAGAAGTTAACCAATACTTTTAGATTTATACTTTTAGATTTTGGACACGTGGAACGGTTCAGTTTCCAGAGGTGGCTTCTTAGAGAAGCTTTACCTTTTTTAGGTGATAAGGACGGTCAGATATCTCTGACACGTTCTAAAAGTTGTTTCCAATCAACTCAGCATACAACTGTTATGACAACTGACACGCATAAAGCGAAAATGTGGCAAGTGGTTGTTTTTGGCAATGATTTAGTGCATGTAGTAATACCTAAAATCCCGTACACACATCTTAAGATGATGCCATGTGTTTAATGGGATTAATAAGCTTTCTGATCACCAATACTAAATCTTTTAAAAATGATAATTTATGTCTAAATCTTAAAGATAATTTGGTCTTGTTAAGAAACTTATTAATGATGTGGATAAGTATTTGCATTGAGTTACTTTTTTAATGAGTTCTTAACTAAAATCACAAACTGCTTATATAAGTGCTTTTCACTCTTTTCTTCTTAGTAATTAATCAGTTCAAAGCAGTAAAAAAAGCAGTTAATGAGTGCTTATCTAAAATCATAAACTGCTTATATAAGTGCTTTCATTCTCTTCTTCTTAGTAATTAATCATTTCAAAGCAGTAAAAAAAGCAGTTACTCAAACTGACGAGTGATCGTTAAGCTTATCGGCTTAGAATTTCGGCGCATCAGGCGAGACGGTTTTCAAGTTTGTAGGCTTTGTCCGAACTCTCGTGTCGCCGTCACAAGAAATGGAAAGCGTCAAAGAGAAGTCAAACCTGAATTTCCAACCGTCAATGCTTGACACGTCGAAACCCGGTTAAGGCAGACTGGACCCCTCAAATCACTCAAAAACAGAACGGGAGACCTTAAAAAGCCGGAACGGACTTCACCAAAAATCTCCGGCCAGATGATGACTTAGAAGTCACATTTCCCGGTAACCGGAAAGCCAAGAGCGCTTTTTTTTTTTCACGCATGAGTTCGAGATCCACTAGTCTCTTTTGGTGGTTATATATAGGTCGGAAGAGCGATCAAAGAGGAAAGAAATCACGAGGTTAACGGTCGGAGAACGTTGATTCCACCGGAGATTTTGGTTTCTTGTCTGGATTTCAGAGAAGAAACTTGTCGACCTGGTTCAGACTTTTCTTTTTTCTAAAAAATTTCTATCCTCTTTGTCGGATTCTTCGAAGTAAAAGCCTTGAGAATCATGCTTTTTTGGAACGATTTGTTTGCCGGTTAAAATTAGTTTGTTAGTGTAGATGTTTCGGTTCGTTTGCTTCTGAAGACTTGGAATCTCAGTTTTTGCTTGAATTCGTAAAGAAAAATCACGTAATCGGTTTTGGAAATTTCTTTCGTTTGATCGATCTCACACCTCTGTGTAGGAGTTTGAATCTGAATCTGAATAGGATTTTACGTGATTCATTTGTTTGCTGGTTTGAATTAGTTTGTTAGTGTAGATGCTTCGGTTCATTTGCTTCTGAAGACTTGAAATCTCAGGTTTTGCTTGAATTCGTAAAGAAAAATCACGTTATTGGTTTGGGAAATTTCGTTCTTTTGATCCGATCTCACCTCCGTGTAGGAGTTTGAATTTCAATCTGAATAGAGTTCTACGTGATTCATTTGGTTTGTAGAATATCATCTTTGAATTTAAGTACGAAACCAAGAAGAAATTAAAATTAGAACACCAGATCCTGCTTTCGAGATAGGATTTGTTGTTCTCTGTTTTCAAGATA
>JAUPMG010185791.1:0-10296 GCA_031762675.1 Pachysandra terminalis
GAACCAAAATTGAATAAACCCAACCCAAACCGAACCGAAGTCGGTTTGGGTCGGTTCGGTTTCAGTTTTAACCGAACTGAGTTGCACCCCTAGTACCAGCTGCTGCTGCTGCTACTGACCTTGGAAGAATTTTGGATTCTTTGGTGCATAACACTCCCTGTAGCTCTGACCTCGTCTTCAGCAATTGTGGCATCACATCGAAAGGTTCCCAAAGTCGTAAGAACTAGATGGTCCTTGTGTCCTCTGCCTGTTCTGTGCTTCAGATGTGCTGCCCCTAAAATTTCCCGGCCATGCATTATTCTTGGCATTGTTTTGATCATTAGTCCTCTTGAATTCTACCATATCTCTCTCAACCTTCCTAGCGCAGTCCATAACCTTGTGGTACTCGGTGAACTCTCTCATAATCAACCTGCTTTGGATGTTCGGCATCAAACCGCTCTCAAAACAAAAAGCCTTCTTTTCTCCATCGTCCACTACGTACGTTGCAAACTGAGATAGTTTCGTAAATTTGGTGGCGTATCATCACCATAATGTTCCCTTGCTTGAGTTTCATAGACTCTAGCTCCTTCTCCCTCCACATGGTCTTTGGGAAGTACTCCAGTTAGAAAACCTCCTTGAATCTTGCCCAAGTGGTGACGGCTGCAATCTCTAACGTTGACTTCCACCAACGGTGTGCTTCATGTTCTAGCATGAAAGCTGCAAAGCGGACCATGTCAGTATCCTCAACCTTCATGACTTCAAAGATGTGCTCTATAGACTCGATCATGTTATGAGTTTCAATCGGGTCCACTGCTCCCTTTAAAGTTGTCGGGCCAAGCTTCTTGAAACTCTCGAGGCTGGCGATTTTCTTTTGTGTTACACTCTGAAGTTGGGCCTGCTGTCTTTGCATCATACTAGCCATATTCCCCAAGGCTTAATATATGCTTGCCAAGTGAGGATCGCCTCTATGATCTCCCGCCAATGGTAGTTCATTGGTGTGTCGACCCCTCTTTCTCCCATAATCCTCCACCAATGGTGGTTCATTGGCCTGTCGACCTCTCCTTCCTGCCATAGTGTAAGTCTAGTACCTATCAAAAGAAGTTATACATCCGAATTTCTTGTAAGTAAGAATTCCAGATGGTTAGAGCTTAACAAGAAACACACAGAAACTTGTGAAACAATGGCTTCTAACAAAACATTCAAATATCAATTATATTAAAACTTATGAAAATCTGATTTAAAATGAAGAACTACAGCTCTGATACCAACTTTGTCACAACCCGAACCTGTGAGTCCACTAAGGGCCCCAGTGAGGTCTAGGTTGTAACCTTCACTCCCTCGGGAAAGGGAGTGGCAGTCAATACATAGCTAAAGCAGAAGTGAATATATAATCATTCACAAAGATAGGAAATAAAAGTACTATCTCTAAATATTTACAATGTAGACAACGGAAAACAAAATACTGTTCCAGGTTGAAAAATCAGATTTCTATGGATACCATCTCAAGTATCCCCAAAATGAATCACTAAGTCCAAAATATCATAGTATATAAAAAAAACATTTATAGACATTACAATAATCACTCGTACAAGTTGGCTTCTTCCTCTCTATAGTCCTCCTCCTTAGTAATGCTTTTGTCAGCAATGGGCTCCTTTAAAGGTCTTGAAATGTTGCCAAAAAGTGTGAGCTATAAAACCAGTAAGTAAATAACATCAGGAAAATATAAGACTATCCTAGAGACCAAACATTACATAATATTCCCAGTCCAAATAGTGATGAAGTCATAATAAGATGTGATGCATGTGGTAAATTAATTATTATGCATGTTGTGCACCTAAGTACAGTAATCACCAAGGTGAGTTAGCAAACAATCTAGTATGCAATGGAAATCGAACTCTGTATGAGTGTTAAGGTGGTATGTTTCCACTTGATCTAGTCTCTATCCGGGGTGTCCCAGCAACCTAAATTAGGCCCAGGATGTTCTAGCAACCTAAAATCATCCCACGTCGTAACGGTCGAAGGAATAAGACTATTCTATGTGTACAACATAGTTTTAAGGGCTTTCAAGCAAGGAGGCACAATCCCCCAACTTATTATTTGATCAGTGGTACGTATACCAAGGTTTGCACCCATGTGTGCTTCCTCAGGAAAACACAACACTTGACAAACTATAAAGATCTCTCTCTGATTCCTTGGTACAATGCCCTTGGGCAAAAGAGAGTCTATTGGGTTAGCTACTCCCTCAACTCAGTCCTGCCAGTATCCTCACTTGATGTGACATCCACATCACTCTGATTTCAATCACGAGACACAACCGCGTGGTCTCAGAACATAGGGTCATACTCTTTGACCAAGCCATGGCCTAGAGTCAATGTGATGCTGTGAAGTAGTCCACATTAGTTAAACATTTCATTCATAGTGTACAGGGTGCATTATAACTAATTAAGGTGTACATTGCACACATTTTTCATGTATTGCGAAATAATATCTCACTAACATAAGTTGCAAGGTGGGAACTTCAATATCAATCGTACTTGAGTGCATATTTTTTCATTCCAACCACAAACTGTTTTAATTTATACCAACTAATAAACATCAGGATATAAGACTAAAATGTAAGGTTCGGCGAGGTCTTTAGTGCTCTGAAGCCTTCCTCGGCGAACTACTCAGTGGACCGAACTGGGCTTCGGCGACAAACCCAGGTGGTGAAATCTCGGCGCCCTCTTTGGCGCAACGAAGACAGTTTCGGCGCGCCAAACTGATATTCGGCGACCATTCCAGGGTGTTCATACTCGGCGACCTGTTTGGGGAGCCGAACAGTTAGCCGATGGCGCAGAAAAGGTTCGATAAAGTGTTCGGCGCGCCGAACGACGTGAACATGCTAAAAACATGGGGGTTTTCCCTAAACTTGATTTATAACCAAATGAAATCATTCATATGCATTTCTATACCAATAATCCATTCCAAAACACGGTATAACACTAACAAAATAACATGAGGCATTTAAATCATTCTAACACATGTATGAACATAAAAAGGAAAGGGAATGCTTAGAAATCTAAGATGAATCTCTCTACATTCATGATATTATTCACTTACTTGAATCAAAGCAAGGAAATCCAGGTCAAACCCTAGTATGCAAGCCCTCTCTCTTCCTCGTATTTCAAGCTCTCAAACTAAACAAAACGAAATGAGAGAGATTTCCATGAGATTCTCTTTCTCTCTCATTCAAACCAACAACTAAGACAAGTGTCCTTATCACATCTCTTCAATCCTAGCCACTTTAATCCTAGACCTAGATTAAATGGTTAATGGGAGTTGGTATTCCCCACTACCAACTCCCTCTCCCCGCAAATCCTTGCCACACATCTCACCCAAACAAACTCAATCCAGGCCATTAATCCAAACACACAAAGGGGCTAAGCTACTGTGTGTAGCACCAAGATCAAACAAGCATCACAAGCACGATCGTATGGTCGGATTTAATCCGATTGGCGATCAAATAGAAAGGAGTATTCATAACAAGGGTTAAAGTATAAATAAACATAAATAAGGTGGTCTAGGCCGTCATAGTGGGTCAATGGGTGATTATGAATAATTAGTTAGGGTTCACATTCCCCTGGTTAGTGGACACGTTTTATGCCGTATGTTGTAGGTTTCCGAGTGCGTGCGAGACGTTGTTGAAAGAGATGTCCCAAGTCAAGTATACAATAGCTCTTCATCAGTGGGACATCTTTTGGTTGGTCCAGATGAATTTGGAGATCCGGCAGTCTACACTTGTCATCAAGATAGAAGTGGTGACCTCTACTGAGGTGCGGCTCAAATACTCCAAGAAGCTGGCGTGGGTGCGAAAATAACTCGACAAGTCGAAGGAGTACTTGGAGGAGACGAAGTCTTAGATCAAATTTCTCGAGACGCGGCATGGGAGCATTCCGATGGCTATGGAGGATAGAAAATTGCGCCTTCAGATGGCTCGTCGATATTTTCACCCTCTGGGCCGAGACATTTTCACTGACAGCCTATGATTGGCAGGATCTTCTCGCCATTTACTGCCTTTTGCATTTCTTTTCTTTGTCTCTTGAGTTGTTTTGTTATGGCCGCTGTGACGTAGTGTAATGATCCTTAGAAAGGTGCATTTTGTCTTGATTTTAACGCTGTGTCTGCGCGTCTTCAGTGTATTTATTGCACCTTTTCTCTTTTTCTAACTTCTTATATGTATATCTATATATATATATATATATATATATATATATATATATGACGACTCATTAGGCATTTTTTATTTACGATATGTTCCTTTCCTTTGGTATCTTCTCTGTTGCCACAGTTTCCTTAGATTTTGCATGATCATGGCTATGGGATTCCAGCCCGACGTCATTTTCGACCTTGAAGTGTGGACGTCGCTGCGTCACCACTTCAGGGAAGGGAAATTTAGTGTGGATTGTCTCTAGGATTGTTGCCTAGGGGACATGGCAGAGCATTGCCATAGACTCTATGTAAGTTTCCGCACATATCCGAAACTTTTCAAAGAATGGCCTATCCCACCATTACTTACTAACGACCAGGATGAGATTATGATATTTATTCAAGAGGTCACCTGTCTGCACAGTGAGGTGAGTGTCGACGAGCTTGTGCTAGTCATTTGCAACGCTCGCTGTCTCATCTGTCCGGGCCTCTTCAATTTCTACTGGTTGTTAAATGCTCTGTTGGCTAGCTTTCCGAGCTTTTGGCTAGATATCATTGTGTTGTTGTGAGGGAGTGCAATTTCGATGCCACCCTTGGACAGTGACGCACCCATCCATCATGGCTTGTTAAACAGGAACGACATACCGAGCTCGAGACCCTTCGCTCTTCTACAAGGGTGAAGGCGAGTACTTCAAATAGGGACGTGGTTGCCGCTCTTTCTCTCCAATACTGGGACGCGCTAGGCAAGCTATGGAGGAGCGAGAAGCAGAATGCAGACGCCGTGGATTTTCTAGAGGGCACAATATGGTGAGGAGTTCCAAGTGAACGGATTTTATGTGTTAAGGGACCAACTATCCCAATAAACCTATGTTGATTCTTGTCTCATTAGGGAAATGCTTGTCTTATGGGCAAAGGAAAGAGTGAAATTCTGTTAGTTATTCTAATAAATTATGATTCCCTGAGGAGATTTAACGTTTGTCCTGCCATGGATATTTTTCCTTGATAAAAAATAAGTGGGGGAATTGTGCCCTCTAGGTCGAAGCCTCAAGAAACTATGTTGCGCACATACAATAATCCACTATCATGGCCTTGTATGGTGGGTGGAATTCATTTTGGTGAGACATCTTGGATAGTTATGATTGGATCTGGTGGGAACATACTCTATTTGAATGCCAAACAACATGCATGTTGCATATCATATGACTGTCTTAGATCACACTTGATGATTATACTTGCTAGGTGCATAGCATTCATTGTATGCATTAATAAATGAACTCATGCATAAATCGGCACATATCTTATGATTAAATTGTTCTACTGATCTATGGATTACCATTGAAGAGTAACATTGTCCCTACTTCAATCTTAAATACTGTTGGACATGTTTATTTACTAAGCTAAGTGTAGCTTACGCTTTCAAGCAACCAAAGTTTCAGGAAATATTGAGGGAGATGATATGGATCATGGTGACCAAGCTGGAGGAAAAAGTTCTGAAGAAGCTACTGATTTTATTAAAGAAGCTAATTACTAATTGCCTTAGCTATTATTGTAGGATCTATTGGCTTGCATGCCTTAGTTTAATGTTGGGTCTTGTTAAGCCATATTTTAAATAAGTTAGAGGAGTTTGTTTAAAGCATGAAACTAAAAGATAGTAATTTTATTTTCCGCTATGTTTTGTTTGCATTTATGTAAATATTTGATATTTAAATATATTTTCCAGAATCCAATATCTTAAATGAAATTCCATGGTTTGGTAATGAATTGACTACCACTCCCTTATGGAGTGGGGTGAGAGTCATGTTTCAAACTTCATAGAGACTCCATTGAGATCTCTAAGGTTTGGGATGTGAAAACAACTGTCACATCCCAAACTTAAATAAATTCACTTGGGAATCCCTTATGCTTGAAATATGACTCTCACCCCAATTTACATCGGGAGTAGTAATAAATATAGAGCCAAACCATTAAACATAATAAAAATTCAAAAATTACTTTTACTGAAAATAATTAGATAAAACCAAGTCTATTATATCCGGGGGGATGGTTTGAGAAGACATCTTGCTTAGTAATTGATTGATCTAGTATGAGACTTGAACTATTCGAATGATGAACATAATGCATACTGCATTATCATGTGATTGTTGATATTATTGTTGTTAACTTGTGTATGATACACATGATATAATCATCGTATAGAATGAAAATATGACCATTGATATCCTTATGATTCAAATCAAAGTGAGAATTGGATGAGAAAAAATTATTGCTATACATATTATTATTATCATCATGTTATATACAGATTTCATAACACCATTATTTCCAGAATATCGTTATTATACTATATTATATATTTTTGCTAGTTACATTGGGTGATGAGTAAATACCTTGCTCTAAAGGTCTACCAATACGAGCTTTGCATACGGATATTTCATTATGTTTTTCAAGTATTGTAGGAAGATTGATCACAAACGAGAGCTATGGGAAGAAATGGATGTCAAGATAGAATTTAGGGATAATTTTATTTAATAAACTTTGTTAGTTAATTTCTCAATTTTGTAATTAAAGAACATATTGTAATTATTAATATTTATATTTTATTAGAATTTTTGTATTTTACTTCCGTTTATGTTCTATATTACTTTCCACTCCTATAAGGATACAGGGTGAGAGTTACATTCTAATCTATTGGGATCCCGAGGATCTCAACTGGTTTGGGAAGTGACACATGTCCCACTGGACTTTCAACCCGGTATACTCACCATACATCGTATCCTTAAAGTTCAATGTTTAGACCTTTAGGAATGGTGTGCTTCCTATCCTTCAACTTCTTTAAGAAAATAGTCCATATTAGATGCACAATCAGCAAACAACCCTTGCTCTCATCCTCACATATATATCCCCTTACCTATGTCACCTATGAAATCCGATAGGTGTCCTCATAGTTTTATTACGGTTATTTCTTTTTATTTAACTTTACGCCTGGTTTCTAAGATTTATTAAATCCTAAGCTCTGATACCACTTTGTCACATCCCATATTCTAGGGTATTCCTCACCAATTCTAGGGGTATATCCCTGAATTCCAAGTGTGACTCTCACCCCTCCTCTACTCTCTACAAAGGGATGGCATGCCCAAAATATCACTAATAAACCAATAATCTCATCAATAAATATCGGCGGAAGGAAATGTTTATATAACTCATAGTCAAACATGGTTCGAGGATAATAACAAAAAATCCAAAATGATACCAGTAATGGCTAATATCACATCACAACCAAACTATGGGGTCCAACTATTTCGAAGCTAAATACAACTCAAGCTGATAGCATAAAAATACAAAATGGAAATAAGTCTTCAAGTCTTCAGTTCCAAGTCTTCGTAGCTTCTACCCCAGTACTCTCTCCTCATAGTTGGTTCATCGGAAGTGTTGGGACCCAGAAAGGCCTGAGCTATGTGCTCATCATGTACAATGTACAATCATGGTGTCACATGAACGAATGAATATCTATGGATGTATGCTATGCCATGTGAAAATGCAATGGTTTGTTCTTTATATGTAATGACCTGAACATTCAATCCATCAGTCACTTATGATGACAATCAAAAACACATGAAATGCAAATGCATGTTATTGATAATGTGTCACTTGATGTTCACGCTTGATCCCTACCTATCCCACCATGGAACTCTCGAATACATGGGTATCGTAAGACTACAGGACCGGACACAAGAATGCGTATCTGTCACTTCCCACCATGCAACGGTGCTACCACATGGACCATCTCTGGCTTTGGGTACTTGGTAAACTCTGTGTGTGCAGCATAGTTTTAGGACTTCTGAACCCATGGGATGCTCTTGTCCATTCATTATTTTTGATCGTAGAACTAATCTGGGGCATCACAACAATAGCACGGAACTTCCCTCGTGTCGCATCCGAGTTCACTACTATCAATCAGATTACTCACATCATATATATATATATTCTAGCCTTATATATACATGTTCATGGTTTACTCACACCATGCATATATTCTAGCTTGATATATGCATGTGTGTCAACATAGTGTCATAGGGGTAGCTAGTCCTTCATCCAAGTCATCTTAGACTTCAATATTTGTCCTTTCAAGACTCTAGATATGTCATCATTCATTGGTGCTTCTAACTGAGCCAAATCAATCACACGTTATCCCTTTGGTACTCATCATGAGAATTCAAGATCCAGTCTGGTTATCGGGACACACTCATGGACCCACTATGCATGAATGCCCTTTTTAATGCATGTCTACTTCTATCAACTACATGTGGTGCCTAGAGGTAGATAAACCAATACAATGTATTTCATTGATCTAACTATGTATCATGGGTAGAAATAACAAGTTATATCTTATTCCATAATGTACATACATTACATTTGAATGAGAGATCACAAGTAAATAACATGAATGATCCAAAACATATACACATATTGTTCATACGTAAGCATTCACGAAGAATAAATTCATAACCAAAACATGCGGTCCATACACATTTGATCACTAAAAACCAACTCAAAAGGGTCAATTTCACCTTTCGGCGGTGGTTTGAGGTTAGCCGTTCAACCACGTGGTGGTTGGAAGTCAGTTGGGAAACCTCGTAGTGATTTTTGCGTGAGGCATTGAACCCCTTGTAATGGCTTGGAGAATGCTGGTAAATTTTTCTTATGGTTTGGAGGTTAGCCATAGTGAACAAAACCTATTGTAGTGAAATCCTTGAGACCCGCGGGTGGTTTCTCAAGGGAGTGGACTAGCCCGGGGTGTTGAACCACTATAAATCGCATGTGTTGAATGGTTTACTTACGAACTTAATTTCCATATTTTTGTATGCAATGCAATTATCATATGAGAGATAATTGTGAAAACATATAACCTAATCAACTAGGTTTTAAATTGGGCCCAAATAATTCCGCATATCCGCTTAAAACCTATTCACACCCCTCTAGGTAATTACTACGTGCACTTTCAATTGGTATCAGAGCTTCATACTCGGATATAAGGTCTGACTACCTCGATTTGATCCATTGTAATGTCCAAATTTGAGGGACAATCAATCACTAGACCGTCGTTCTTCGATGGGTAAAATTACGCCCATTGGAAACCAAAAATGAAGACAGTTTTGCGAGCTATTGAAGACATGGTTCTACTTGCGATAAATAGACTGTGGTCTTAACCCACCAAAGAGGTTGAGCTGTATGGGGTAAAGAGACAAGTAGATCTCAACTATGATAAATGGTCCGAAGCGGATAAAAGGATGAGCTTGGCTGAGGCTAAAGATCTCAATGCGATCACATGTGCAATCTCTTTCGATGAATATCAAAGAATTTTGTATGTGCCTGGATGCTAAGCAAGCATGGGATATCTTAGAGATGACCCATGAGAGGACCACCAAAGTCAAGAGATCTAAATTCCAAATTCTCACCACCTGGTTCTATGTGCGTATCATAGTTCTAAGGGGCTTCGACCTAGAGGGAACAATTCCCCCACTTATTCTCAATCATGGGAATATAACCAAGGTGTCCAAAAATAATATAGTAACAAAACCTCAATGAGACATGAATTATACGAATACCAAATGGGGGATTCTTATGATTCAGATTGGGACCCCATACAAGGCCTATCCCGCACTTTTCATCTTACCACAAGTATTTTGGGTCTCATACCCCTCACCTTGGGCGAAAATAAATAATAATATGTAGTCCATCATTGGACTAAATAATGATATAGCCTGTCATGAGTCAAGATGGTATCCTTTACTAATTGCACCCAATGCATTTAGGAAAGTGTACTTCCTTGGTAATAGGATATAAGTCATTGCCATCTCGGCTGGGATTTCAATATGTAGCTCATAGATTCAGTTTTTTTTATTAATGAAATGCACACACAATTAATTCATAGACATATATTCAAAACAACATAGACATGAGCACAATCTCATGATACTAGACTAATATAATCACATAATATACACTTATTGTAATATCCCGAGTTTGGACTATTGAATTAATTACGTTTAATGTAATAATTAATTCAGATAATTATGATCATCTTGCTAATCACTTAGATTAGAAGACAATAGAGCCTTGACTTCAATCCAT
>JAUPMG010185802.1:0-10296 GCA_031762675.1 Pachysandra terminalis
GCTTCTAATCTAGCTGATTAGTAGGCTCATCCCAATTAACTAAATTAATTATGCCACTAAGCATGATTAACTCAGAAATCAGAATTAGGGATATTACAGCTTTCGAGACTGTATAAATGGAGTGTCAACGACTTGCGGCGTCCGGGGTTGTCTTTCTTTGGATGTAGGAGCAAGTCGATAGGTCGACATCTTACACCATCCAGGGTTGTCTTTCCCTTTAGATGTAAGAGCAAATCGATAGGTTTTGTCTCAGTTCTCTATAGGTTTTTCAACTTTAGCACTATTGAGACAAGTTGGTGTCTAGGTGCTCTCGAGGTATTTGTACCTTAGCAGTTTCAACTAGTTGTCATATTGATATCGATGAAGTTCTTGATTTGGGGGTGTCCCGACTGTAGGGCATTCTATCATGATTGTTCGGGAACATTGGATTTCCAGCCTGGACGTTAGGCAACGTTTAGCTCGTTGCCTGATCATTAGGTATTTTTGAACATGAAGATTGATCAATTGAGAATATTTGAACATTGCAACCTGATCGTTAGGTAACGTTGATCACTTCAGAAAATTGGTCATCGTAGCCTAATAGTTAGGTAACGATGACCATTTAAGAAAATTGGTCATCCCAGCCTGATAATTAGGTAATGATGAACATTTGAGAAAATTGGTCATCCAAGCCTGATAATTAGGTAACAATGAACATTTGAGAAAATTGGTCATCCCAGCCTGATAATTAGGTAATGATGAACATTTGAGAAAATTGGTCATCCAAGCCTGATAATTAGGTAACAATGAACATTTGAGAAAATTGGTCATCCCAGCCTGATAGTTAGGTAACGATGATCATTTAAGAAACTTGATCACCCCAGCCTGATAGTTAAGTAACGATGATCATTTGAGAAACTTGGTCACCCCAGCCTGATAGTTAGGGAACGATGATTATTTGAGAAAATTGGTCATCCCAGTCTGATAGTTAGGTAACGATGAACATTTGAGAAAATTGGTCATCCCAGCCTGATAGTTAGGTAACGATGAACCTTTGAGAAAATTGGTCATCCCAGCCTGATAGTTAAGTAACGATGATCACTTGAGGAAATTGGTTATTCCAGCCTGATAGTTAGGTAACCATTCAGTAACCTTGGTCTTCCAGCTTGATCATTAGGTAACGATGGACCTGAGATTTGATCACTTGAGAATATTGAACATTCCAACCTGATGGTTAGGTAACGTTGGTCTTCAAACTTGGGCGTTCGGTAACGTTGAAGTGCTCAAGATGACGAAGCTTTCAACTTGAGCGGTTGAAAACATTAAGGGAACTTTTGGACGTTGGGGTTACCTTTATGTCACACTTCTCAAGGGGTCACCCATCCTGGTACTACTCCCGCCCAAGCACGCTTAACTGCGAAGTTCTCGTCGGGTTCACGGCCATCATGGCCTAAAGTAACTTATGTCATAGAAGGGTATGAACGTACATATAAGTACTTCACCTTCCCTTTCCAATTTCACGAGTTGGTCATCCGTAGTACCTTTTGGCGAGGGTCATACTCCGGACAAGTGCCCGTATTCCATCGGACTATGGACCTTTGACATTTTCATATCTACATTTAAGTCCCCCTGACCGCGACGATAAACCCAAGTTTATTGGCGTGGGCATGTTCGAGGTACATAAACATCATTCTTGCGCACTGATTATCGCCCTCAAGCATTTACACAATTTTTTTTTTTGGAACGCTGGTTCAGTCTTGGAGCCGCCATGATTGTCAACTTTAGCACCTTGGAGGCTTTTGAAGCTAAGTACTCTCAAGATCGTGTAATCTTTGATGTCATAGAGACTCCCTCTTAAGCGGGGCATCCTTCTTGCATTGTTGAGGTTTCCCTCAAAGGGAAGCATATGCTTACTAAAACATAATTCCTTGGGGAATGTAAGGAGTATTTGTATATTGGTTGCCTGTCAAAGGGATACAGCTTATTTCCATGGGGTATCGATGTCTTACATCGTCCAGGGCTATCTCTCCCTTTAGACATAAGAGAAAATTGTCATGTCGACGTCTTACATCGTCCAGGGCTATCTCTCCCTTTAAAAGTAAGAGCAAATTGATGTGTCGACATCTTACACCGTCCAGAGATGTCTTTACCTTTAGATGTAAGAGCTAATCAACATGTCCACATCTTACATCGTCCAGGGATGTCTTTCCCTCTAGATGTAAGAGCAAATCAACGTGTCGACGTCTTACACCATCCAGGGATGTCTTTCCCTTTAGATGTAAGAGCAAATAAATGTGTCGACGTCTTACACCATCCAGGGCTGTCTTTCCCTTTAGATGTAATAGCAAATCAACATGTCAACGTCTTACACCATCCAGTGATGTCTTTCCCTTTATACGTAAGAGCAAATCAACGTGTCGACGCCATACACAGTCCAAGGTTGTCTTTCCCTTTAGATGTAAGAGCAAATCAATGTGCCGATGTCTTACACTATCCAGGGATGTCTTTCCCTTTAGATGTAAAAGCAAATCAACATGTCGATGTCTTACACTATCCAGGGATGTTTTTCCCTTTAGATGTAAGAGCACTTTCCCTTTAGATGTAAGAGAAAATCAACGTGCTGATGTCTTATACCGTCCAAGGCTGTCTTTCCCTTTAGATGTAAGAGCAAATCAACGTGTCGATGTCTTACACCGTCCACGGCTGTCTTTCCCTTTAGATGTAAGAGAAAATCGATGTATCGACGTCTTACACCATCCAAGGATGTCTTTCCTTTTAGATGTAAGAGCAAATCAATGTGTCGACGTCTTACACCGTCCAAGACTGTCTGTCCCTTTAGATGTAAGAGCAAATCGATGTGTGTTCACCACGACGCGTCCCGTTGGCAAACTTGAGGTGCACCTCTACATCGGCTAGCCGTCGAGCAGGTCCGACATCCGTCGTGATATTATGGACTGCGATTTTCAAGGAACTTTTTTTGTGGTTTTGATCTGATGAGTTTATCTCCTTGATGTTGGCAACACTTGTGGAAAAAGGTCCAAACATGATCTTCACGAGCATCTCTTGATTTTGTGCGAGGACTTGCCATCTCGTTTAACTGATCGTGAGTCAAGGATAGGGGCATCGAAAGTTCAACTTTGAAAAGAAGAAAAGCGATTATCTTGCCTAAGTCGTTCTTTCTTTCCTCCAAGCGCATAAGAGAGAAATTCAGATTAAGCTCTATAAGACCAATGGCGTACGGTGGGTACTTTGGCGGTACATTTGAAGTTTATGCTCCTCCTCCCATGGGATATTGTAGAATAATTTTCCTACATCTTCTTGTATTGAAAGATGCGGGAGCACTCAATCCTGAGCGCCTCAAAGTCCGTTGGCCTCATACTCTTCCAATCTTTCGCGAGGTGAGGGAGACCTCGCTGAGAGCTTTTCCAATATATTTTGAAGCTTTCCGGATGGCCAGCGATATATCTTTTCGTAGGGTAACGTGGGTAGACTCTCTTTTTTTCGTTTTAGTGGAGGGGATGGCCTTGCTATCCATCGAGAAGCCGACCCTTATAGTCTGATAGGAGTCAAAAAGGGCATCGCCAATCGTTGTATAATCTTCTTTGATCGCCTCTGTGGTTTGAATGTTTACAAAGCTCAGATGATATCATACTTTGGCTAGATGCTTGTGGATCCAGTTGATGAAGATGAGGAGAGTGAATCGTGTAGGAGACGTACGTCATTCTATTGATCATAGCTATGTCAATATTTTCCTCTTATTAGCCTGGGAATGCCGTGTGACAACATGAGATATCTGTTATGTTAGTGTTTGTTTGTTTTTTTTTGAAGTATCCCTTTTTTTTAATGTAAGAAGAAAACTTTGTATTGAAAGTGAGAAAATCTTTTCCTTTTCATATTGATTGTTCCTTGCACACAAAAGTGAAACATTCTTAATATATAACTTTTTACTATTTGGTAGAAATATAAGAGAAGGATACGAAATTCATTCCTCGCCCAAATGACTATTGTGGTATAATTTGATCAATTTGGCCTTGTTGGAATCATTCAGAGGTGTTCCGTTAGGTTGGCTTAAAAGATAACGTTCACTTGTGGCAACTTCACATAATGGATCTCACTTGGATCAAAAGGATCTACAGCAGCGTTTACTTTGATATTCTTGCCACACAATCTAACCTTTGAGCATTGATGATATGTAGATGGAACAGCCTTATATTGATGGAGCAACAGTCTTCCCAACAATACATGCAGAGGGACATCCGCGTTGACAACATGGAATTTAACCGGCGACGGAATGGCTCCTACAGCTCTAGTTGTCCATTTTTCATCTTATTGTGGAACAATCTCCTCAAGGTGTTATAGTCTTCTGTTTTGTGTCCTACATAAGAGTGTTAATGGCAGAAGTTATCACTCTTCTTATCCTTCTCTAAAGCAGGAAGTTTTGGCGGGGGCAGAGTCACTAGGCCATCCTTCACCCATCGTCTTAGGACTACCAAAGCTTCTTTGATATTACAAGATAGAGGTGGAGCAGGGTGAAAGCTCTCTTCTGACTTCTAGTCACACCAGCCTCTCCCTTGAAATGTCTCTTCTTCTCTACCATCATGATTTGTGAAATAGGCTTCGACTGGCTTTTCCAGGGGACATCGTCCTTGAGATTCATAGTATGTCCAGTACGCCTTACTGATTCGTAAAGACGAGTGAATGTGTCGATTCCTGTGTTTTCTAATATGAGACAATAATCTTTCATCATACCATCAATACATGTTCAAACGAGATTTTCTTTCGTAGTAGTCTCTCGAAAATCTTTGGCGAGATCATGAAAATGTTTTACGTATGCCTCTAGTCCTTCTCCAGGGGTTTGTTTCTCTTTTCCCAAATCCAAGAGAGTCATTCGTTCCTCGACAATGAAAAGTTTCCCTAGGAATGCCACCTTCATATCTTCTTAACTCAGGATCGACTCATGAGGAAGATTGTCATACCAAGTGTAGGCACGATCTGTGAGTGACCGAGAAAATTCCCTTAACTTGAGTTCGTCGTCACCGGCGAAATCTCCCACGGCGCCTGTGAACTTAGTGACATGCTCCTTCGCGTTACCAGTCCGCCCATTGTACTACGACATCAATGGAGTAACTAGATACCCCACAAGATAAGGTTCCTTCATGATGGCTACAGGATATGGCGGTCTAGTATCGATGTTGATTCAACAGGTTTCTCCTTTACTTGTCGTAAGATATTCACAATTTCATCTCGGATTATGAACCTGTTGTTGTTCACAGACTCCGATTGTGATGCGCTTAAAGGAGTACCGATAGATACCGCCATAGGGGCTAGAGGTACTTTCTCTATGGACGGCTCTGCTGGTGGAATTGGAGCATGACTTCCTCGGTTGGTTACAGCTTGTAACAGCTCCATCATCTTTGCCTGTGCCTCCTCTGTATTGTTCATTTGCATCCTCAACATTTCTATTTGATCGTCACGGTCGTCAACCTCTTCATCCACTTCCTCCTTATCATGTATCTCATGTAGGCCAGGAGGGAAACCTTCTTCATGCCTTTCCTCGACCGCTTGGAATGAGGACGGCCCAACTTGATCCCTAGCTTTCGGTCTACCTCTTTGTCTTGGCATTCTTCAAATATCAGTTGGTATGTAGGAGACTATTCCCCATTGGAGTAGCCAAAATGTAAAGGGTGTTTTTGTGAGAGAGAGTCACCAATAGTAGTTACCAACTGACGGAAGTCTTAGTCGATTACCGACCGTACCCTGTCTTAGAAGAATAAAAAGAGTAAGACTAAGTGACCGTTAGCAAAGGTCGAGTAAGACTAGGGGAGATGGTGTTAGAAGTTTGTGATCTCTTTCCAGAGTCAAGTTTAAGCAATCTTCCATACTCCTCCTATCACCCCTAATCTAATGGTGGTTTTAGACTGCACCTGCAAGAGGTTGCCTACATACCCAAATAGGGATCAAGTCAGACGTAGTTCAAGGTCCATTAGAAGAGAAGGGTAAATAATAACCGCTGAACACGGGTCAAGTCAGGTACTAGAAATTCATGAGCACAGGTCAAAGCACGTTTTCAGGGCCTAACTCTTTTGGAAAATTCTCCAACCCCGTTCTTGAAGAATGAGCTACCATTTATAGTGCTTGGAGAAAGATGATGGAAGTTAGAAATTCGTCAGGTGGTTACTAACGGTGTTAAAATGCTAACCTGGGTAACATAGATTAATTACCCCAATTTCTTAGGTGGACCAATCCCAAGTCATATTGGAAAATTACAGGTTTGCCACTGAAAATCGTGACACAACATGTTCATGACAAGAGGATGTTGAGTCACCTTATATGTCACGCTCATAATGCCGAGATACATGCGATGGCGATCAGTAGTATGAGTGGAATAGAAGTTGAGGCTATCCAGACTTAGCACTTTCAAGGTTCTCAAACCTTAGTGCTTTCGAGACTGTATAAATAGAATGTCAACGCCTTATGACGTCCAAGTTTGTCTTCCTTTAGATGTAGGAGGAAATCGATAGGTCGACGTCTTACACCGTCCAGGGCTGTCTTTCCCTTTAAATTAAAAGCAAATCGCTAGGTTTGTCTCAATGCTCTCGAGGTTTTTCAACCTTAGCACTTTCGAAACGAGTTGGTGTCTAGGTGCTCTCGAGGTATTTGTACCAATTTTGACTAGTTGTGTCTAGGCGTTCTCGAGGTATTTGTACCTTAACACTTTTGACGAGTTGGTGTCTAGGTGCTCTCAAGGTATTTGTACCTTAGCACTTTCGACTAGTTGCCATATTGATGTCGATGAAGTTCTTTATTTGGGGTGTCTCGACTATTGGGCGTTCTTTCTTGATTGTTCGGGAACATTGGATTTCCAGCTTGGACATTAGGCAACGTTTAACTCGTAGCCTGATCATTAGGTATTATTGAATACGAAGTTTGATCACTTGAGAGTATTTGAACATTGCAGCTTGATCGTTGGGTAACGTTGATCACCTGAGAAAATTGGTCATCCCAGCCTGATAGTTAGGTAACGATGAACATTTGAGAAATTTGGTCATCCCAGCCTGATAGTTAGGTAACGATAATCATTTGAGAAACTTGGTCACCCTAGCCTGATAGTTAGGTAATGATGAACATTTGAGAAAATTGGTCATCCCAGCCTGATAGTTAGGTAACGATGAACATTTGAGAAAATTGGTCATCCCAGCCTGATAGTTAGGTAATGATGATCATTTGCGAAACTTGATCCCCACAGCCTAATAGTTAGGTAACGATGAACATTTGAGAAAATTGGCCATCCTAGCCTAATAGTTAGGTAACAATGATCATGTGAGAAGCTTGGTCATCCCAGCCTGAAAGTTAGGTAATGATGATCATTTGAGAAACTTGGTCATCCCAGCCAGATAGTTAGGTAACGATGAATCTTTGAGAAAATTGGTCATCCCAGCCTGATAGTTAGGTAACAATGATCACTTGAGGACATTGGTTATTCCAGCCTGATAGTTAGGTAACCATTCAGTAACCTTGGTCTTGCAGCCTGATTGTTAGGTAACGATGGACCTGAGATTTTATCAGTTTAGAATATTGAACATTCCAACCTGATGGTTAGGTGACGTTGACGTTCGGTAACGTTGAAGTGCTCAAGACGACGAAGCTTTCAACTTGAGCGGTTGAAAACATTAAGGGCACTGTTGGACGTTGGGGGTACCTTTAAGTCACACTTCCCAAGGGGTCTCCATTCAGTAACCTTGGTATTGCAGCCTGATCGTTAGGTAACGATGGACCTGAGATTTTATCACTTAAGAATATTGAACATTCCTACTTGATGGTTAGGTAACGTTGATCTTCCAACTTGGGCGTTCGGTAACGTTGAAGTGCTGAAGACGATGAAGCTTTCAACTTGAGCGGTTGAAAACGTTAAGGGCACTTTTGGACGTTGGGGGTACCTTTAAGTCACACTTCCCAAAGGATCTCCATTCAGTAACCTTGGTATTGCAGCCTGATCGTTAGGTAACGATGGACCTGAGATTTTATCACTTAAGAATATTGAACATTCCAACTTGATGGTTAGGTAACGTTGGTCTTCCAACTTGGGCGTTCGGTAATGTTGAAGTGCTCAAGACGATGAAGCTTTCAACTTGAGGGGTTGAAAACGTTAAGGGCACTTTTGGACGTTGGGGGTACCTTTAAGTCACACATCCTAGGGGGTCACCCATCCTAGTACTACTCCCGCCAAGCACGCTTAACTGCGAAGCTCTCGTCGGGTTCACGACCATCATGGCTTCAAGTGACTTATGTCATAGAAGGGTATGAACACGTACATATAAGTACTTCACCTTCCCTTGCCAATTTCACTGATTGGTCATCCGCGGTACCCTTTGGTGAGGGTCATACTCTTGACAGGTGCCTGTATTCCATCGGACTATGGACCTTTGACATTTTTCATATCTACAATATATACTGCATTAAATTCAATAGCGAGGTGTCACTCGAAGATTGCATGGCACATAAACCATTTGGCAACCCGAGAAATCATCGTTTGAAATTCTAGGCGGTTTTAGTCATTTCGAAATGAAACTTATAAAAAGAAGAAAATCTAAGAGAATCAATTTACCTTGATCACTTTATCTTTCCTCCTTATCTTTTACTCTGTTTCTTCAAGCTTTTTTCTCTTGAAAACTCTGTATTCTTCTTCTTCACTTGCTCTTTTTACTTACTCGAAATGGCTCCTAAAAGAAAAACCAGCAAGAAGCCAAAGATGACTGTGCAACCTCATGAAGAACCTTCAAGTCCGTGTATCGAGACAGAGAATGAATTATTCTGCGATCCTTCTAATAACTGATTTAGATTTACTAACTCCTTATGCAGATTGTGATGAAGTCAAGGAGAACCTTAGTCATTTTCGACTTATCCCTTATTTTAGAGCTACTCTGAATGACTTCCCCATTTCTGTTGTATGTTTTAAATTGCATTTTGGCATTCCAATGGGTTGGGGTTCTTGGTTCAGAAGCATCCTAACCAATCCCACTTATGAAGCCAAATTGATGAGTGTAGGCATTTTCAATGCCGTTCGAGCATCATTTTCACAAATATCTCAAGATAATGAAGGTCTCAAAGATTTCATTCTTCGCTAGACTCCACATACGTACCATCGCGGGTAGCCCTCGGACCGTACCTAGGCATGGCACGCTGGGCTCCAAAGAAGTGCTAGCACGGGCATGGCTTATGAGCTGTGCCTAAATCGACACCACGTGGTGTGGCATCGCATGCCTAGGCCCACCCTAACCAGCCCTCGTCCATCCTCATCCTTGCTCTCGTCACCCATCGTCCACACTACTTCTAACAGATTTCGAATGCGAGCGTTTTTACTAAAGATCTAACCTTAGGGTTTTTAAGTTCGCAAAGAAAGGAAAGGTAACTTTTATGAGAAAATGAATGATCAAAAAGACAACTTTTTCTTTCTCGCAAGATTAGTGTGAAAATGTGTCGCGAGAAAAGTTTTTTGATCTTCTTCCTATATTGCCCTTCCCAAACATCCAAATTTACAAGGATTCATATATATATTCGATATAAATTAGTTTGGTTTAGATTATATACACTAGAGTATAGATTGGTTTTTGATTTGGTTCGGTTTAACCGAGGTTTCAACCCAAAATCAAACTGATCTAATTCAATTTTATAATTTCAAAATCAAAATCAAGCCCAAAATCTAGAACCCCAACCCAAACCAAACCGAAATCACTTTGATATAACATAAATATGGCTTATAATATAAGGTCAGAATTGAAAATTATGTCTAGGATTCTTATGACTTTCTTGCTAACCAAACACTCAATTACATGATTTCATTAATTATCAAAACAGCTTCAAGAAAGTTATTTTCATCTGTATTACTTTCTCACATAACGTTCTTGCATTTGCTTCGTATCCAAATGGAGCCTGATGGATTGAGTCCCAATTATCTTTACTTTCATCATTTAAACTATATTAATCTACAAATCTGACCCATTGAGTTTGTGTGGTCTATGCAGAAAAACATAACTAAGCCAACAAAGAATTCCTTGACATACTTTGAAGTTTGATCACATGGAAAGTTGCTGTAGAATTAATCTGTCTATTTTATTTATAAGATGTTACAACATTATAATTTGTCCAAATTATTCTATCTCTCTCTACATGTAAGTCAGATAGTCTGTTTTATTTATAAGATGTTACAACATTATAATTTGTCCAAATTATTCTATCTCTCTCTACATGTAAGTCAGATAATTAGGATGTTTCTGGCAAGGACTTGCCTTCCAAAAATGCTTTGAACAGCACAAGTGA
>JAUPMG010185823.1:0-10295 GCA_031762675.1 Pachysandra terminalis
CCACCACCACCACCAACCCCACCCCACATCTACTACCACTACCACCACCCCCACCGCACCCCACCACCACCACTAATTATAGAGAAGTATTATTTAAAATAATAATATAATATCAAAAAAGCAATTTATTAGCTTATTGCTACCAAACATGCTTTTTTGCTTTTCAATAGTACAACAAAGGTTTACCAAATAGTTTTGCTTCATGAAAAGATCTTTTCAAAAGCAGAGACTTTTCTTATGCTTTCTTGCTTTAGACAATAAGAAAGCATAAGCATTACCAAACATGGCCTAAGTCTTGGGTTTTTCGATGTCCCAAACCACCCACCCTTTTTGGGGGTGCAAACTTTAGTCTAATTGACCCAGTGGATCCATCTGGGTTTGACCATAAAAAATTCCTCTGGATCGTATCAATACTATTTGTAACATTCTTTGGGAGTGAGAAGCAACTAATGATGTGCTGAGGTGTAGATGATAAGACTGTTTGAATCAAGGTTAGTCTACTAGCATTAGTTAATAACTTACCTCTCCATCCTTGAATATGGTTCTTGTTCTGTCCAATACCTGTGCAAATGTTGTCTTTGAGACTCCGCCAGTAACCAGTGGGCCCCTTAGACATTTTTCATCGTCAGTCATCATTTGGACCTGTAACTATGGAGAGCCCTTTTTAAACCGTTTGGAAAATTAGTAGAAAACAAAACTGAGGACTTAGTTAACTTTTTGACCTGCAAGTCTAAAATATCTTTGATCTTACCACAACCAACAAATGAGGCTCTGGCAAAACCATAGTCTTATGCAAACAAGAGGTGAGAGATCATAGGTCCCTGTCTAGTCGGTTTAATAACCACCAATATGGATGGGTGGGTTTCTTTTTCTATGATACATGATTGTAGGAATGCACATAAAATAAAGATGCATGAAGAAAGAGGGTTGCCTTGGCAGATCCCTCTAGAGCTTCGAAAATTTTGTACTAGCTCACCATTCAAATTTATTGAGAAGGATATTTTTGTTATGCATTCCATTATGAGGTCAACCTATTTCTGACAAAAAGCATGAGCTAGCAGCACTTCTATGAATTTCAATTCAAGTATCATATTTTATTTCCATATCTAATTTCAGACTCAACCATGCTATATCTCCTTTTTTTTTTTTCTTTAAATACTTGTATTATCTCATTTGCAATAAGAATGTAATATAGTTAAATACCATCAACATAGAACAACGAGATGCACAATGGAAATGAAAAATAAAAGTTAAATAACTCCATAAACATAAAACAAGATCCACTAGAATCCAGCATCATGTCCAAGTAGAAGCATGCATCACATATAAAGAGTGCCTAGCTGGCTCAAAGTCATCTCCTTCATCCCCACCCCCTAGGTTGTTGACCATAATACATAGACTCTATATAATGGCAATATGGTATGATGATAGCAGTCCGTGTATCCCCTCACATATCTCTAATATTCTTTTGGACTGATATTCACCAACATCCCCATAGATGGATACTGAGGATAGTGGGTGACAGACACAATGACAGTAGACACGTGCATAGGTGGTGGTGGACAGGGATATCCATGAAGATCATATCCTGGGGGGTATGTGTTCTTTGGAAAGAACCCCTGTCCATATCTATACCCCCTCCATCTTGTTGGAACTCATACCTATATCCGTAATGCAGATTTCCATAACCATATGGCCCTCTGACTCCTATTATCCATAGCTCTTGGAGGAGGGCTATTACAAGTAGTGGCTTCTATATTCGGGGTAGTGTCCGCTAGTGACTTCTAGATTTGGGGTAGTGTCTGCTAGCAGTTTCATGATGATGTCCTCTGTGTATAGGTCCACTATATGATGCAGTAGAGGATGAACCCTATTGCCCATGTCCAAGTGTCAAACATCTATGGATCCGAAGCTGTGAGATATGGATGCCTACTCCAATGCACCAATATACTTTTTTCCCTTTCCCTTGTGTTGGTAATGTTGCTGTGAATGCTGAAGCTTTTGTGGCTTTATGTCATCTTGGATAGTATACTGAAACTGTGACTCCCCAGTAAAATAACTCGAATGTCTCTGAGACCTTGTAGTAACTTTTCCTTGCTAAATTTCTTAACTAGATTTACATTATTTATTTTTAACTTATTAGTTTTTTTTATTATTATATGTATTTTTATAAAAACTTTTGAATTAAAAATAAAATAAGTATTAATTTTCATCAAAAAATGAAAATAACGATACCTATCGATAGATCAGGTGTCGTCATTACACAACATATATAAATTTCATACGATTTGATTAGGTTTCGACATGGGAAACTTAGAAAAACACGTTTACCTCAAGCACACGCATTCCATGAATTGCCTAACACTTCAAATCTTTTACAAACCTGTGTTAGAGTGTCTTGATTTATAAAACACTTTAAGAAGAGTTGAGAAAATGTGGGATTTTCAAGCATCTTTGACAAGGAAATGGAGGAAGAAGTAGAGGAAGGAAATGTCTCCGATTTCGGCAGACATTTCCCTCGCTTAGTCCTTTAAAAGGTCGAAATCTTATTAGTTTTGCATGTGTCGATTGACATTTGCGAAACTTTTACCATGTCATCAAGATGTCGACGAAGTGGTGGAAAAGGGGGAATTCTACGATTTCTGCCATGTTTTTGTGTAGCTACTCCTAAAGTAGCGACATTTTGTTGCCAAGCTGCCGGAATTTAAAATGCTGACTCAGGCTTTTGCCAATGAGCCGACACAAGTAGACCTGCAAGCTCCAGTTTGAATGGGAGTGTAAATTGTTTTTATGTATTTATCAAATTATGATCACATTTGACTTTGGTGTACTATAAGTGGGAACAAGCAAATGGTGACTCCTGGTCACTTTTACCTGTAAAGCAGGATTTGGATTGATATAATTCAAATGTCTTGGTTCCTAATCCTGATGTAGTCATGATATTATACAGTGATACGTGCTCTGAAACAGAAGTTTATACTTATTCATGATACAACAAATTTAGGATCGTAATTGAAAGCTTTCCATATAGCCCTATGGTAAAAATGTTACGTCTCTGTGTAAAGATACATTGATGTAGTTTAGTTGCTTTCGTGTACCTTGACTGGTATAGTGCATGAATTTGTTATCTAATTCATCTGTGTTACATACGAATATTTATATGTTAATAAAATCAGCCTATTTATGTGTAACTATGGGTGTATCATCCTTGTTGCATCATTAATATGTATTTGTGATAACACCATTTTTATGTCAGGTACATTTAGATATATGAACATCTACTATAGCCCATGAATTATATCACTTTGCCAAGTATCCCCGAGTTATTCACAATCCATACGTATTTTATGGAACTATGAATACATCCATAATTTCTATTTTACACTTGCATGTGACTTTTATCTACATGAGAGGTGCTATTCGTGAAACACATGCATAGAAATGATCATGGAGGTCTTTCTGGCCAAAATTATGCCTTAGGGCAGGGGCTTGTGTCTGTAATTGGTTTGATCATGGAGGTCTTTCTGGCCAAAATCGTACTGGTAGGTCGAGCCTATTTATCCAGTTTGTTTTGTTCATTCTTAGGGGTCAGAAAGAACAGTTGGTGTCCTAAGTCCTAACAAGAAGTCTTCAAATCATCTGATGATTTCATTGATGTATTTTTGGATTCAATATTTTCATTAATAGACGTGTCAGAAATTGTAGTCAAGGATGCGTTCCATTACTTACAGCAGTGACAAGAATTTCTTTCCATTCTTTTGTTCAGTTATTAGTTTTACTTATATGAATGTAGAAGGAATTATTGATAAATTTTATCTTGATCAAGCTAATCCACCTAAAAGTTTGTGTCAACCACCTTTTATTCTTTCTTTTTCGTCGTTCTTTTCTCTCTTTTTTTTCTTATGTGCGCACCTTGGTGGACATCAAAATGTAGTCATAGTTCTCTTTAATGTCAAATCACCTTTTTTTTTTTCTTTTTCTTTTTTCTAACTTGTCAAACACCTTGGTGGACATCAATATGTGCAGTTAAAGTTTTCTCTTCAATGACAACTACCTAGTGGATGTCAAAAATATGTGGTTGAATTTTTCTTTTCAATGTCCAACTGATTAAGCCAGTTGGTTTCCTACAGGTAGATTTTAGGATCTAGCCTTTGTACATGTGGGTAGATCCTTGTAAGGTATATCAACTTCGTCTGCTTGTGCGCTGGTGACTGCATGGATTTGTGTGCATCAACACGTTTGCATTATCTTCACTGAAAATGTTTTCAGGGCTAACATTCATTACTCTGTCAAGATCATCCAATCAAATCAAGTTGCGTGGAATGGGGGAAACTTGCAACTCCACGTTCTAGTTTCAGTGAAATAAAAAAGAAAAAACATTATGTGAGAAATTTTTTAAAATATACTTCTCAACATTAATTAGGGCTTGGGTTCAGTTTTTTACGGTTTATATTTTTCCCAAGGATTTTAGAGTTTTTTAAGAATTTCATTTACACTTTTAAGGATTTTTTGGGGTACAAGGTCCGAAGTCTGTTTGTCCCTATACATTTGATTGAATGGTCTTGGGATTGCCATGATTCCGTTTGTCCTGGCTGCGTGCGACTTGATTTTCATTCTGCATGACTTGATTTTCGTTCTGTACTTTTTTGACTTGTTTCTTGTACAGTTCATATGGCCGCATGTTATGGGATGCGTACATGTGCATGTGTGCCTGTTTATTATGTATCTAATCATATTTAATGTGTCTGCATTATTTTGACTGTATTTCTGAACTTCTTTAAATTGTTTACTGTTCAGTTCATGCTGCCCCATATTATAGGCTGGGACCGGTATGCAAGTCAGTTGCCAAGAAGTGCTGTGGATCATACACCGAGGCTGGGAACACGGAACTTGGATTCAGAACTTCAACTTGAATGGGACAAATGAGTGATATAATCACAGCAGGAGAAGGTTCCAGTGACTAGATTTTGCTACCTTGTTTTGAAGTGCATATGGTCAGGAAAACAATTTAATGATCCTACTGAGCACGGTCTGGGATTTTTCCATCTTGGGCATATGACTAGATTTTGCTACCTTTTCGGTTTAAGTGGATGCTTGCAACATGATTGGCCTTTAAAATTGTTTTGGTAATGCCTAATGCCATTTGCTCTCTTATTGTCTAAAGAGTGATATGCAACATCAGGATAGTAATTATATTTTGGGAAGTCCATGTTGATATTTTCTGAAACTATGTGATGTGGAAAACTTGTAATTATTTTTTCGATATCTATGGGAAGTTTGGGATATTTTCTGAATCTGTGTGATCTACTGTTTGAAATTTGAACCTATGACCCTAAATTTTACTAGGAAGAGTTCATAGTGCAGTATTCCGTTGTGTTGTACATGAGTAATGACGGCTAAAAATTTCATCAAATGGTGGAGATGAGATGAAGAAAATGTGCAGGGAACATCAAAGGGTATGGATTGGAAATGACAGAAGTATCATTCATGTAATTGATTTTATTGGGGAAAAACAACCTTCATGGGTTTTCTTCATGTTTATCACTCTTTCCATTTGGTTTTTCCCCCTGAACTTTCCATGCGTTGTTACTAATTTTCATTTCAAAGGAAACTACTGGCACCGTTTCTTCAGTACTAGTGGTTCGGTCTGGATCGGTGAGCCGGTCTAGGATTGGCCGATCTGGGTTCGATCCAACTTTTGGATTGCCTTAAAAAAAAATTGGATTGGCCAGACCGGTCGTCGGAATGGCTATCGGACCATTCTAGGCTGATACTTGTTGGATCGTTAATTTTATAAATTAAAAAAGGGTAACTTGTACATAGAGTCCCTCAATTATTTGGCATTGGCAGACATACCCCTTGTGTTTTTTGAAATGGCAACGACACCTCGTCAGATATTTTGAATAGACGCTGTTAACGGAAATAGTGTAATAATTATGTTGTACTCGAAGTAACCTATTTATTTAAAAGGGTAAATTATACTTAGACCCCTCAGTTATATAATAAATGCATATAGACCCCATGTGGTGGTGGTGGTAATCGGAATTGAAATTTTTGAGAAGGGTGCAAAGGTTATTTTGTATTTTAAAGGGAAATGTTTTTAAGAAGGGTACAAAGGTCATTTGGAGTTTTTAAGGGCAAAATCGTCTAATAATCAATTATTTTGGCTGACATAAGAATAGGTTATAAAGGTTACGTAACAGAAGGGGTGTCTTTGCCACCAAGTTCAAAACTCAGGGGTATCATTGCCTTTTTCATGTGCAAAATTCATCATGAAAAAGGCAATACGTTTAAAGCTTGATATGTGAAGGGGGGTTATGTATAGTAAGCTGTGGTCATAAAAATCGTCTCACACCAATATTTTTGTAAGCTTGGTCAGCTTCGGCTCTCTTTCTTTGTAAACGGGTTTTGAGATCTTTTGCTATGTTATCATGGCAAAATTTTTGAGCAGCTCAATAACGTTGCCCGAATCGCTAGTAGACCGCATTGCAAAGTCGAAAAGGATTGTCCTCTAAAACCTCTATCCCAAGTCCACCTAGGCTAGCCCATAATTTATCTTTCGCTTCCCAAGGTTTGTGATGGGTTTATTTGCACAAATTGCATCTTAGGCAGCTCCTGGGCTTATAGTCGTCTAGCACAACACATTTATGTCCATGGTTTCAAGTATCGGACCAATCCGGTCCGTACCGGGGATCTGCTAACACTAGTCTGATTGCAAACTACGATACAATTATTGTATCATGAGGCTTCGCATCGGATCGGTCCAATCGATACGACTACGGACCAGCTGGTACAACCCATCTAGTGACCAGTACAATCGGTCAAGCGAATCCATAGTTTTGTTTTTTGTTAAATGCACTGGTCCAGTAGGTATCGACCTGGACCGGTCTCGTACCGACCGGTCCTGACCGGTACCCGCGACTGGTACTGGTGATGCTCAAACTGGTTAATGATTAAATTAACAATCAGATGTCAATTAATCAGAAATTGTTGAGATGATGACTTTTAAGGAAGTCAACATCCACCAATCTGAGAATGAAAATGTGATTCAAATGACTTGACCTCTACTGGCCTAAACCAAAAGTTTACCGTTCCCATACAGGGTTTCCCAATTCAGTGAGTTGAATGAAACAAAAAAAGAAACAGATCAATCAGGAATGTTCAGAAAGACCACCACATATGAGTTTTCAAAAGACTACTTCTCTCAAGATCTTAGAGGTGTCTAAAGTTCAGCAGAAGTCCCTTTCAGTGCACAATTGGTCATTTTATAGTTCATATTCCTTCGGATCCATAACTTGACCGTTTAAAACGTCTAATCAATACATTCAAAACGTCTTATTAATGTATACAAACGTTTTGATTTGAGCATTCAAAATGTCTGATCCGGTATACAAAATGTCTAATTAATGTATAGAAACATTTGATTAATCATGGGTGTGAGGTCATATATCTCATAAAAGATATTTATTGTACGTTATGCTTTATGTGATGATTGAGTCCCTTATCATAACATGACTCACGGGAGTCTAGATGGGGCTCATATCTTTGACCCGCCATTCCTGAAAGTCTGTTTATTTCTCCTATGTTTTAAGTAAGGAACCTCGAAATTATGAATCTCGAGGGATGATTGAATATTAGGGAATGATCTCTTAAGAGAATGCAATCCGTAGCATTAACTTGTTACTTTGAATAACTATTTCGAAATGTCAAAGTGGTCATTTCGAATGACAATTCGAAATGCCTAAAATGGCTATCTCGAAAGACAGTTTTGAGATAGCAAGAGGATTATCTCGAAGAAGGATTCGAGATGATAATATTGTACTGAATGCTTCAACGCTCGAAGTGGCCACCTATAGGTCGCTAACCTTAAAGTGACGAATTGACCTTCTCGAGGTGGTTAGCCTTAAGTTACTTCTCGTGAAGTAATTGATGTCTTACTTTGTATGTTCTCCCTTAATGTAATAACCTGAACTTTTATAGGGATTTATTTGTAATTAATTAAAACATAGGGGTAATATAAAATTTTAAAAGTTAGTTTACATGTTTGACTTTGACTGTTTGTGATTGGTGGGTTGCACAATGAGAAACTAAAGTGCTTCACACACAATCATAACTCTTTAAGTTATAATGTGTGACTAAGATATTTTAGGGACATTTAAATCATAATTTAATGGCTAATAAATATTATAACCTAAAGTAATTAATAAATCAAAACTATAGGTTATAAACAAAGGACATTTTAGCTTAATAGAAACTGGTTTAATTGATTAAACTAAAACTAACCAAACGGGACCTAGCTTTAATAATTAATTAGTTGGACTTAAGTAAAGCCCAATAAGATACAACCCACCTAAACTTAAGCCCAATTAACTTAATTAAATAAGTAATTTTTGTATTAATTAATACATGATAAATAAATGTTAACTTTTAATACAACTAGGACATTAGACTAAGGTTAGACCGACCATTAATGTTCCTAATAGAATTAGAAGACTTAAAATCAATGGTTAGGATTAATTAAACTAATCTAAAGGTCAGGATTAAAAAATAAAAGAACTTAATCGAATTAGGATTAAGATAGGATAAGATTAATCATAAACTCACACTAGAACTAGAACACCTCTCATCTAAAAGTTGTAAAATAATTAATCTAACTTAATCAAAGGGCTGTAAATCAATCTAACTCAATTAACTAATCCTAAACTAAGTAAAAGACTATAGTATTTATTATATATATGATAGATTGGAGCGTGTGAATCATAATCAAGAGAGAGAGAGATTGTGAGTATTGTTTGAACTGCTAGAGCTTGGAGAAGAAGGTTCAGACTTGAAGCTTGAAGAGGAGGAAGAAGAAGATTCATCAAGAACTCAAGTAGGTATTCGAATTAAACTCTATTTTCGAGTTGAACTTGGTGTCTAGGTCATATTCAATGAATATGACATAGCACAACCTTAGAATCATTATTTTTATACTCTTTACATAAGAACTCAATCTGGAAAACCATACAGACCTGATTGACTGAGTCCCGGACCTATGTATATATTTTATATCATTTATTTTATATTTTTCTGAGATTTCCCTGTTCGTTAGGAATCCAACAAAACAAGTTTGAAGTGATTCTGATAAGTATTGACCGAGTTATGACCAAAATACTGACTGTACGTCAAAACTAGAAAACCCAGAAAACCCAATCCGGCAGCCTACCTGCAGCCTACTGGCGTGCCGAAATCCTGTCGGAAATTGCCGCTGAAGTCTTAGCTAAACACTGTTTAAGCTACTGGTTGGAAATCGGCGTGTCAGTTATCCTACCGGTGGCTACACTTGAAGAATAATCATAAGTTGGTCCCTGCCTAGCCTGCTGGAGGCCAACCGGTGTGCCGGTTAGCCTGCCGGTAGGACCACTGTCTGTGTTTTGTGAGTTCAGCCCTTGCCTAGGCTGCCGGTGATCAACCGGTGTGCCGGTTAGGCCGCCAGATAGCCCAATGTTCTTGATTTGATGAGTTTCATGCTGTGTGTTATTTTACTGATTATTTTTAATTAATGATATGTGATATGTGATGATATTAAGACATGATAGAATGATTTATATTGATGAATTGATAATTATATATGTTTATTATAATTACACATGATTTCACATAAATTGAATACCATGAGACCTATACCATGATTTGTACATTCATGTTGATAAATTAGACTTATTACACCATTGTACACATATTATATGATTAGTTAATATGCACCTACACTAAACTTGCACAACATAATCTAATTGCATTAATGATCATATTCTAGTCATGTGCTTGACCATACCATCAGACCTTCACATCAGTTGAAGGTACTGATCAGACTTGAGTGAATCGTGACTTGGACATCATGATTTGGTGAGGAAGTCTCAGATGGACTGAAATTGGTTGAGGGATTTGCTACCCCAATATACCCCACTGTATTTTCATCTCGATAGCGAACCATGTAATGTACGTAACGGATGCCGAGTGAAATTCTGTTGCCATTCGGGTAGTGTATGAACCACTGAACACGTTAGTTGTCACGACCCAAACTTAAGGTAATTCACGTGGAAACCCTTAGGTTCGAACTGCGACTTTCACCCCAACCGAGATCGGGAGTAGTAACCAATATAGAGCCAAACCGTACGATGCAATGAAACTTTAAAGGAATATACTTTACTAAAATTAATCAAAAGATAACTAAGTTACTACATTCAAAACATCTAATGAAATAGCAGCGGAAAAGAAAATAATTACATCTATTTCCAAGTTTAAATCAAATCCCT
>JAUPMG010185834.1:0-10295 GCA_031762675.1 Pachysandra terminalis
TCCCTTGTGCAGCCATAGTTTCAATAACCATCTGGACATCCTCACTTGAATAGCCATATGCCCTGGTCCAGCCAAAGAGCTAAAAAATAAGCGTCATCTATAGTGGTGCATCAGAGAAACATCAAAATCAAGTAAATTTAATCCATCTGCATAACATTGAAAGTAGCATCAATTGAAAAGAAAAAAAAACAGAAAGAACAGCAAAGAAAAGAAAAAGAGCAATAAAATTTGAGATGATTTAAATCAGATGGATTGTTCAGTTAATATGATCACGTTTTCTCCATTTTGAATCGTTTTCCTCAAAATTTTGCTACTTTTGTTTAGTATATTGCCAATTTCAGTATATCAGAAATCATAACATTAACTTTAGAATGTCCTGCAGAAATGTTTGGCATTTTAAGTTCAGGAATTTGATTCTGGATATAGCATGCAATGGGTCAGGTTGGATCGGGTTGGAACTTGGAAGTGGCATATGAAAGAGGCTAACAAGCTACTCTAGGCCTGGTGGTTGGCTTGACAGGTTTACATTATAAGCCTGCAGGTTCAAGTGTTCCACCAGGTTGGTCCTTCAGATGCTAAAACAAAACCCCTTCAGAAAAGTTTACCCCTTTTTTTCTCTTCACATGTCATCCAAATCGAGAATCTCGACCACAATTCCAGAATCAGCCTTCAGATGGATTCTGATTATGGGGATGATTGTATAATCACAATATTTAGTCACCTCCAGAATATGACCCAAACAACCTATCCGGAATTATATAGTCTGATTCTGCCAAAATCAGATTCTAGAATCCCAACTGAAAACTCCCTATAAAATCCACATTCAGCAATTTAGGCAGTATCTTCACCATTTTTCTTTGATAGTTCATCTTACAGTAAGACTCTTCGATCATCATGTTTCAAGAGGCACCAAACATAATCCATGTCACTGCTTGGCAACAAAATACACGAGGAAGAAGATGAAAGACTAATGCATATGGACAGTTCCAATAAGATTTCACTCTTGAACAAAAATCTATTTTTTGATTTATTTCATCTATTCGATATGAGGGTCATATCCATACGATTTTGTACTTATCGACAAATATAATCTGTAGCGGGAGCTGCAGGCACCACCCCTACAGTAAAGCACTGACTGCCTACGACAATTCGAAGAGACCCGCTCTCAGAGCAATCACATTGGAAATCAACCACTATGCCAGTAGCGCCCTTCCAAATGATGGAATCGTCCATTGTGTTTTGATTTTCTGGGCCTTGAGCACCTCAACCTTTTCCATAATGGTCGCTGCCCAATCACAGTGTTTAAACTCGGTATCAGATCGGGGATCGTCCTAGTCCTATACCGAGTTGGATCGCCGATCCTACTCGAGATCGACCGATCCAAACATGGCCCATTTTGTTTAACTCATAAAATTTTGAGGGAAGTCAGATGATCCATATTGGATCGTCCGATCTGACTCGTCCAAAACCGAGTCAAATCGTCTGGATCAGACGATCTGACTCGGTTTCGGACCGAATCAGAGAACTTTAGCAATTTTGGGGATCAGCTTGGGATCGTGACTCGTCTTGAGCCGATCCTGAGTTGTATCGGCTGATCCAACTCAGGATCAGCCGAGACTTAACACTATGTGCCCAACCCACAACATTCGTCCACCAAGTCTTGGATAGCCAGGACTACTGAAATATGCCTTGAGTGACCCTGTCCCTAAATCTTGCAAGTATGTGGGCATTTTTTGCATCCATTCTAGCTCTCAACTGATCTTTATACGCCTTGTGTTTGGCCTCCGTTATTGCTTTCTTGGCTTTCTTTGTGCACCCTCTTACCTTCATAAATTTCTTTTTTTCAAGTTAACATGCACATGCATATGCACATTTCCCGTATGCAGATGATACTCTCCTGTTCCTTCAGGATGATGAGTCTCAATCCTTTTGGATCCAGTCAATTATTAGATGTTTTGAGATGGTGTCAGGTCTTAGGATTAATCTTGATAAGAGCAGTCGGGTTAGCATCAACATGCCTCTTGGTCGTGTTGAGGTTTTTGCATCAGTCCTTGGATGTCAGATAGAGTCTTGGCCGGGGGTAATCCGAAGCCCCTTAGTTTTTGGGATCTGGTGGTTGATAGGGTGGCTAAAAGGCTAGCTTCATAGAAGAAAGGTTATTTGTCTTTTGGTAGGTGTATCACACTCATCAAGGCAATTCTTGCCAACATTCCAGTCTACTACTTGTCTCTTTTCAAAGCACCCCGCAGGGTGGTATGTGATTTGGAGAAGCTCCAGAGAGATTTTCTCTGGAACGGAGAGGGTAATAGGAAATGTCATTTGGTAAAATGGGAGGATGTCTGTTTGTGCAAGGAGGAAGGTGGGCTCAGTTTGGGAAACATCTCAGTTCAGAATTCGGCGTTTTGGTCCAATGGCTTTGGAGGTTTTGTGGCGAAAGAGATGCTTTGTGGCGTAAGGTTATTCTCAGTAAGTAGGGCTCGCACGAAAATGGTTGGGACAGTAATCCTTCTGCTAGATGCTCCTTTTCCAATGTCTAGTGAGACATTTCATGCATCCCCGCGCTTTTGGCTCCCCGCATGCAGTTCAGGCTTGGGGATGGGTCACATATCCAATTTTGGTATGATCTCTAATGGGAGGATTCCATTCCTGTGGTCCGTTTCCATCATTTTTTTCGCATTGTCTCATCTAGGGAGGTCATGGTTTCGGATGTTCTTTCTTGGTCGTCTTCCGGTCATGTCTGGAATCTTGATTTTAGACGAGATCTGAGGGAATCCTATATTGGTCAGTTAGGGGATCTTTTTGAGTGTTTGAGGGAGGTGTTCATTGGCTCCGATCTCCCTGATGTGAGGATTTGGTCTGTTAGTGGTAGAGGGGATTTCTCGGTTAAATATCTATTCTCCATTCTTTGGCCTCGTTGTTTGGTCCCTTCTAGTTTTCCTGTGTGTAATGTTTGGCATTCTTTCATTCCTCCCTGTGTCAAAGCTTTTGTGTGGTCCGCTATTCTTTATAAAATCAACACCAGCGATAGGTTGCAAAGGAGGTGGTCAGGTTGTGCTTTATCCCCACTTATGTGCGTTATGTGCAAAAAGGTGGGAGAGTCGGTTGACCATCTATTCGTTCATTGTTCTGTCGCTATGGAGATTTGGTCTTTCTTCCTTCAGCAGACAGGGGTGTCATGGGTTATGCCTGGGGTTATTGGTGACTTGCTTTGTCAGTGGTGTCTCCCAAGTTTTGGAAAGAGGGGCAAGCTCATGTATCAGGGGGTTTGGATGGCAACAATTTGGGTTCTGTGGGGGGATAGGAATGCCAGAATCTTCGAGGATAGGTGCAGATCCACTTCCTCTCTTATTGAGACCATTTGTAGTATGGTGGGTTCATGGATGGTGGTCCTTCCATCATTTAGAGGGATTTCCATGTCTAATATCTCCTACAACTGGTTTGAGATTGCACAATCGTCTCCTCGGAAAATTGAGGTTGTGGCTGAGTAGAGGGCTCCGAGTATAGGTACCATTAAGGTGAATTTTGATGGCTCGTCTTTCGGTAACACGGGCCTTTCAGGCATTGGATGTGTTTTCAGGGATCATTTTGGCCATATTTCTCATGTATTCTTTGGTCTGATCGGTATTGGTGATTCTACGCGTGCCACGCTATTAGCACTTCTAGCAAGTTTGAGGGAGGCTTTCAGTCTTGGTCTTTCTCATGTGACTATTGAGGACGATTCCACATCTGTCATCTCATGGATGCAAGGGCCATTCTCGTACCCGTGGAGATGGGTCCATTTGGTTCACCTAGCTAGACATTTGGGTTTGTTGATTGATGCTTCCTTTGGACATACTCCAAGATCAGGGAACAGCTTAGCTGATCATCTGGCTAGAGTAGGGGTGGGCAGGGAGTAGTTGTTTACAGGTCCTCCTTTCATAGATATGTTGGGTGACGGCCTGTCAGTGCTCTAAGTCGTTCTTTCCCCCTCTTCCCTTTTGTACCTTTGTTTTTATTTTTCTTTTCTAGCCATTACTGCTCACCTTGAGCACTTCGGCTCTTTCTTCTCTTGTTGCATCTATTCTTGTTTTATCTCATATATATCATGGTTATTCATAAAAAAAAAATACATAAAAGGAAGGTTTTTCTAGAGCAACAGATGAGGCTTCATTAATCCTAGCCGTTCAAATGTTCAGCCAGTCCTTGGATGGACTAAAGACAAAAATTCATAGTGATAGGATGAAGCTTAACCCCTATGAGAGCTTTAATCAAAGTGATCACAGTATGCATTTTATTGAATCCATAGGAATTGAATTCTGATTTATGCAAACATCTTCAAGACGTCTTCCTTTGGATCACCAATGGACTTTCCAATGCTCGAAGTTTGGACCTTTTTCTCGTATGGGATATTCATTGTGTAATCTTCTTTTTCAATAGTTTGATTTTAATATTCATCACTTCCAGTAGGCATACATGATCTTAAAAATATGTCCTACATCAGAAAATATTTCATAAAAATATCAAATATTTGAAATTCCAAGTTCAATAATTAGCATTTCAGTAGTATGTATATGATAGCCACCAAAAAAGAAAAAAAGAAAAAAGAGAGAGACATGATTCCTTCAAGGAAGATTGATAGGTTTGAACAGATTTGTAAACTACATATTACAAGAAGAGGACAAGTGTTTGTGTGTGTATAACATCTTAGCTCAGCAATGCCAAACAACATTGATTATAGTAACCAAATTGCTAGTTTGGTAACTTAAATAACTAATGATGTATTAACTCTTACTGTTGGTGTCTTAAAATCGCTTCATTGTCCATAGCTGGTGCTGAAAAGAAGTTGACAGGCTTCAGAGATCGCATATTTTCAGTTAACCACTTGCCAAATGGATTGGACAGGGCCACTCGCTTTTTCACATCTGTATTCTCATAAACCTGCAATATGAGAAGTTTCACATGTAGAAGTAGCAGCAGAATTTGAACAAGATACCTCTGAAACCAGGAGCACATTTATGAAGCCCATAAACTGGATATAACAATAAAGATAAAGAAAAAATATTAAGTGGAAAATAAGCAACTAACACCATTCCCTTTGGACTCGATAAGACCTTTTGGGCTTACCAGTTTTGGGGACACACATATCCAGTTTAATATATGCTAACAAGGAAACCAATGAAGCACTACAAATAAGACAAAAAGAAAACAAAATTGATGGTCAGATATCCCATATCTAATTAACAATGAAACTCACAACTGAAACATTGGATCCCCTCCTCACTAAGTGAGGTGCTGATAAGACTAATCATTCAATCTGTGACCTCAACTATGAAAATAAACAGCCAGAAGTCAATTTTAAAAACGGAACTATAGTGAAACCAACCATTTTGTGATTCTTAGAATCACTTTTGTCAATAAAGTAACACTCCGTACTATAACTTTAACTTTGAAAGGAGTTCAATACTATCAACGCCAGGCCCATGCTTGGTGATCCATGATGTCTGTGATTAAGATTTCATTCTATATTTGGAGGATATAAGATTAACTCGGGTGTGTTTACCATGCAGAATTTCTTCAAAGAAATGCTAATATACTAGGGAGGAGCGCACATACACACACATATGGTATCAATTGATCAGCTTCAAGGCAGGTATTAGTCTACCCAGAACCAAACCATATTTTATTGATCAAATATGGGTTTCATTAGGATCCTTGTCAGTTATGAATAGGAGGATCTAACCACTTCCCATCAAATGTCAAGTATAATATAGGACATTCAGTTCGTAACTTTTTAATAATACTTGATTTTTTAACTACATACACAAACTCAAAGGAGAGGAAATAATAAAATTTTTTGTAAAATAAAATTGTCCTCTATATAATCATATGACTATATATATATATAATGGGTATTCCTGATTGGCATATTGATATGAGTGTGGACCTTCCAGGGATACTTATCCTCACTGTTACACCACTCTGCAGCACATTCCTATATAACCTTAACTTGCCAAGTCTTAGAACCAAGTGCCTTACACGGATGGCCAATAAAAAGAAATGGGTCAAATGTTTATGGAGTTTCATCTTTGTGGAGCCTTGCTAGTTAGAAAAGGGTACAAGTACCTTGAGTACCGAGTAACAATTGACACCCTTAACTAAGAATTAACAAAATTATAATTTTAGAAAAAAAAAAAAAGGAAGAAGAAAAGAAAAAGGTACCGATTTTTTATTAAAAGCGTATAGTAGGTCATTAAAATATACAAAATTGTAACTAAAAAACAAAACAATATTATACTATACAAAATTTTGAAAAAATAAAGCACTGAAAATTAATTATATATAAATGAGGTTTTGGAGTTTAGATTGCTAAAGATTTAACAAAAAACACACAAAATTACAAAGGAGACAATAAAAAGTAAAATCAGAGGGAGATTACGTAAATATAGAAAATGTAGAGTTTTTTATAACTAAAAGCTTTAAACAATGGGTTCAGGGGCCACCTTGTAATGTCAAGGTAGAAAAAGTATACATCATCATCATCATCAACAACAACAACAACAACAACAAAAAATGCCTTATCCCAACTAGTTGGGATCGGGAACATGAATCCTGTTCTTCTATCCTAACCTGTCAAAACCATATCTTCAGTTAGATTATGAGTATCCAAAATTGATTTAAAAGTAAAAAGATTATGAGTATCCAAATCCTTTGGACTGACTCCATCCAAGTTCTTGTGGTCTTCCTCTCACCCTCATAATGAGGTAGAATGAGGAAATGGGGGATCCAGATTTTTCCCAGCTATCCAAGAATTTTGATGTTTTGAAAATTTCAAACAAATCCCAAAAATCGAAACTACCCATTACCCAATAAATACATATATCTATATCAAAAAAATATCAGTATTCTTTAAAGTTTTGGGGGCAGGGAGACATACCCCCCAACCCTACCATTGCAAGCAAATGACCTACTATTCCAAAATATTAACCTCGAGTTATTCAAAACAAGGTCAAAGGGAAACACAGAGAAATGTCAAAAAGTGCAATAACAACAAATAAGAGAGGATTTTGTGCCAATGCATTAAAGGGAAACAAAGCCGCAATTTTTTGGAAGAAACTGATTTTTAACAAATAATATTAACTATCAATAGCATTGTACAATGAAATGAAGGAAATGCAAATATGACTAGTTGACCACTAACCTGACCATTATGTAGATCAACAGTTATCATCATTCCAGGACCTAGACGACCTTTCATTATGACTTTTGATTCATCCATTGGTAGAACACCAACCTACACAAGGAGATATAAAACTATTAAGACCTATATTAATATGGTTCTGAACCAGATTAAAGCGACCAATGTACGTAAAAGGTATAATAGGTACATAAAATGATCTCCAACATACAATATGAAGCACAAACAAACAATTATTAATATAAACAAATCCGTTCCACAGAAATTTTCTAGCTTCAACGGTCCCAATAAAGTTTTTACTATTCGACACAAATGTGCCACTTTTTCACATGTAATTCATACAAAATCTCACCTGAATCTTTAATGACTCTAAAGGGTATATTTCTTTGATTAATATAACAAAAATATCTAAGCCAGAGAGAGAGAGAGAGATATCGACAGAATAATATAAATTTAATAGAGGGAGAGAGTATCCGCAGAGTAATATAATCAGCTTTTTTATGTTTTCTTATACAAGAGATATTCACAGAGTTCTCAACACACTAACAAAATGTTTTAAATTCTATGTTCCAAGGAGTCTAGAAAGCTATCAAACTAAATAAATTTTTCAGCCATTCGTATTGAGGGAACAATTACGAGTTTACAAGGAGCATGTTAAAGCAACAAATCAGACCTTTTTCTCAAAGTGATTGTCCATAAATCCCTACATGATTAAATAGTATCAAAATAAAGCTATAGAAAATGTCAGTTTAGGATCCTGGAGTTGGAAAATTTCCAATCCTTTCTGAAGCAGACAAGAGGATGTCTGTAAAACAAGTGTTCATAAACTCATTATCTAAAAGTAAATAAATACTTAAAGTAAATATAACACACAATTACAGAATGTATCTAGTATCTTAAAGGACCAATGAGGTAATAATAACTGAAAAGTATGAATAAATAATGACTTGCAAGTTGCAAGTAGAATGGTGATTCTTAAACATTAAAATCTAATTAATATTTGAAAACCAAGCATTAGTAAAATCACAGGTTACTATACAGAGAGATTGCCTCTCCCAAGTTCTTACTGGGTGTTTTTCAGACTCATAAATCGTGGATAGGGGGATTCTGGATATTGGCGGTGAAATAGCATTTTGCAATGCCAATTTGCTACAGAAATATGTCATCAATCTTTGAACAAAAGCTAGCAACAATCAGTAGATCCAATGATAGGGGCAAAGGCGATACGACAGAGTCGTCGTGTAGAAGGCAAAGAGATTAGCGTTGAAGGTTTTACAGGTAAAAAAGATAGGTGGTTGAGAATAACAGAACATTGTGGTGTTCTGTCATCCTGGCTTATCCTCCGGAATGAAGAAGTGGAATGGTTAACTCGTAAACTGGTCGCGATTTGCAGTAATAAGGATAGTTATGGGGTGATGGGTTCCTCCAGGGTTGCAGGAAGAGCGCTCATTCTGGAACTAAGGAGAAACGCTAGAGGATCTTTCGTGAAGCTGTCGGCTTTCGCCAAAGATACAAGGCAATGTTCTCTCTTTCTTCCTAAAGCCCCTAGTAGTAGTGGGTGGTCGTACTTGAGAGATTTGATACAGTCGGTCTGTGCGGTTGCTCCTTCAGAAGATAGTGTTCGCGAGTCTGTCTGTAGAGACCTTTGTGGTGGGAAAGTTCTCCCTGGTGTCGTCAGTATCGGAAATGCGAATAAAGATTTTTGGTACTCTAATCAGGTCTCAAGTAGGATTGATAATTTCAGTTGGTCCCCTGTTGTAGCGATTTGCCCCAATGATACAAAATGGGCTAGGGCGATTTGCTGTACTTCTTCTAAAAGAAATAATAATTGGAATTCGGCGAAGGCTATTTTGAAATAAACCTGTCCAAAGCTTGTTGTTGAGAACCCTGTGGGTATCAATGGTTTCAGAGCTGTTCTATCTGTGAAGTCTGAGGAAGATGCTAAAGTGGTATTGTCTCTGAAATCTGTTATGTGCGAGTCAGATTCGGAGGTGTCTTTCTCAAGATGGCCGTTGGGGGAAGGTGTTAGCTCGGGTCCGGTGAAGCCTGAAGGGATTTGGTTGATTATGGATGGGGTGCAAGCTCATCTGATGGCCGTGGAGTGCTTTAAGATCTGGGGGATCTTTCGGAGGTCTTAAGGATATTGGGAACATCTCCGTATTCAGAAATGGTGTGGGGAAAGTGGAGATTTGGGTTAGAGAAACTTTGGTCAGAAGAATCCCTAGATCCATTGTATTGTGGGACTGGTCTAGTTGCTTTGAGGTTTTTGTGGATATTCCGGCGACCTTTCCGACGGCAAAGGGTATCGAGTTTTCTCAGGGTATCAGCCAGGAAGGAGTATGGTCGTGTGGGCACGTGTCGTGGTGGGGGCAACAACTGGCTTGGCTAATGTGGAGCAGACTCAAGCGTGTGGGCCAAGGGCCTTTTCAAATTTAGAAAAGTCTCTCCCGCTCATTCCTCTTCCATGGCCTGGGCCTGTTTCTAGGGGGCTTGGGCCGTGTGCTTCAGGCCCTAATGTTGTGGACATTAGAAACTTGCTCCCTTCTGAGTTAAGGTCCAGTGAGGTTGTCGAGCCTTCTTTAGAAGTTGGTGGGCCTTTAGTTGTGGCCCATGATAATATTAATGAGGTGTCTTGTGGAGATTGCTCTCTTCAGAGCAGTAGGGGTCGAGATACAGTCATACTTTCTTCCCTTCTGATTCTTTCACCCTGGGAGGTCTTAAAGGAAGTCCTCGGAGTAGCCCCGATCGGGAAATGGTTATCAATCTTAAAGTTGAGAAGGCTTTGTCGAGAAGATTGCAGAAACTCCAAAGGTTGGAAAAGGCAAAGGCATTTGGACACGATGGGGTCTTGAATGTGAGTGAGGCGTCTTCTGTGTTGCAATTTTGGTCCGACTCGGCAGCTACGCCAGACGATGGGATCTTTCCTCCCCAGAATTCCTGCACAAGAAACAAATACGTGGAGAGATAGCCAAATTGCTCCTTCTCCTCTAGATCACGCCACAAGTATTAATACGATATAACAGAGCAGTCCAAACGAAAATTCTGACTCAAGAGGAACTTTTGCCTTCCAAAACTTAGAAACACAAAAAGGAGGGGAATTCGAATTCCCCTCCCGACCCAG